>JAMKPZ010000411.1:0-100909 GCA_024699675.1 Amphibolis antarctica | reverse complement strand
CCCCCCCCCCCCCCCCCCCCTGAATACCCACCTAGAAAGCCTAACAGGTTACAATGGCCAAGAACAACAAAAATAGCTTTCAGTGAGGCCTTTGGCAATCGATGGCACCTTTAATAGAACAGAGAAACTTTTGGTGGAGACCACATCACTGGATCGATTGATCCATCCTTCGATAAGTCAAAAACTTTGCTAGATCGAACAATTCATTGAGCCAACATTGATCCCAAACAATGGATTGTTCTATCTGAAATATTTTTGATAATACCTATGGTTTCAGGATTGAGAATATCAAATACCAAGTTGGATCATTTACATTGATCAATTTTTGAATTCTTGGTTGTCACATCAATCTAAAATAAGTGTTGCTTTGTTTTTTATTTGTCGTGATTAGTGTGATGTAGCTGTGATAACTCAGATTTTTATCACATTATATAATTTTAGGTACATCATAGAATACATGTGATATTTGGTTAGAATTTCATCTCATACAAATGGTTGAAATCATATAAAATGTCGTAATGGATCCCCACCTATCCATGTCTCGTTGTCTTTCCAACCCTAGAAAGAGAGAATGATCATATTTTACTTTATCATACTTTGGTTTTCTTGCAGGTATTTCTGTGGTTTACTTACTAAGATACTACACAGATTCACATACAAAACTTTGTTTGAATATATCACTATATTGCTACCATGAAAATGTAAGTTCCTAATACGGATAAAAGTTATTTTTATCTCTTTATTATGTTCATTTAATTATCTATTGCAAGCTGGGTATATTTGGCATTCTAGCTTGAAGGTGAATGTAGAATAAATGGATCTTTTTATTAGTTTATTTATAGGTTTAGAACAGGTTTTTGCATTAAATTTAGCTTTATTGTAGATTAAGTATAGGTTAATTGTATGTTATGTAATTGCCGTCCTATATACCAAAAAGAACCTTAGTTATTGATATTATTCCTCCTCTGAACACATTAATCATAATTAATAAAAGTACTTAGCTAGAAAAATTTTTGTACTAATAAATTAAATATTCTCTTTGTGTTTCTGGTTACTCTTGCATTTTTGAATACATAGTTTATAATAAGTTCCATTAGTCTTCTAGATAGGAATTGCTAGAATTTTAGTACGTGTGCTTCCAATTAAAATCCAGTTGGGTATGAGTGTGGAGGTCCGTCTGTTTATATGCGTAGATTCTATTCTTATTTCCTTTAATTTGAGATTATTTCTATAATCTATCTTTCTTGTAACCTTCCTTAAGTATTTAAGTGTCTCCTTTTTTTAGATTAGGCAGATATCTTGTGGATTTGGCTCCATTTTAATCTTTTAGACTCTGGTGGTTAAATTCTGTTTCAAAATTTTACAAGCAATATCTGATCATAAAAGAATCTTTTGATGCTAATGTGTAGTATTAATTCCTTCCCAAAAATTGTGCAGTATCAATTGGTCCTTCTCAATATCAATATTTGATATATATATATACATATAGGGAAAAAGGTATCTATGGGCGCCTGTAGATAGTCTCTACAGGTGCCCATAGCCCTTCTCCCTCCCCCGCCTCAGAAAAAAAACCCTTGCCTGTGGCCCTTCTCCCTCGCCCGCTCCCTCTCCCTCTCTCTGTGGCCCCTTTCCCTCCCTTCTATATATATATATATATATAAAATTTTGAGGTTGGATGCTTAATGTAATTGGATATTTTTATTGTGACTGTATTATTGACACACTTGTTTAACAGTATTTAATAATCAAAAGATTATGTAAATGCAATGTTTTTATAAACATGCTTTCCAAGAAAGAGCATTTACATACGAATATGAATTGTTGTTGTAGCAAACAGGCTAATGCTGGACCACTTACAAATTTCGAAGTCCTTGACTTCTTACGTTCAAGGCATGCAACAATTGATCCAATGGGATGCCTTGGCTCCATTGCACCATCAGAATGCAAGGTTTTAATTTCTGAATTCTATAGCAACTAAACATTTCTTTTCTGAAATAAGTAGGGTGAATCTTCTTAATAAACAGTAAGTTTTCTATTTTTACAACAGGTTTTTGGCTATTTAGTTCAAAGTGCTGCTTGTAATCAGTCAAGAGATATCATTTATGATTTTATTGCAAAATCAGAGAAGTTCAATGTTTCACAAGCTGAGAAATTGAATATCCTCAATGTGCGACCAACCACTGCTGCAGAAATCTATCCGGTATTTTCTATGGTCCCTTGTAGAATAATTCAGGATATGTAAACAATATTTGTGGTGCATACTTTTCATACTTGTCATGGTGCCTCGGCATTGTGGTGGTTCCATGGGGTACCTTGGGTTACTGGCTGCTTGGAGGCTCCTACTTGGTAAAGCTTCACCTATTTCAAATACCTATTCAGATATAATGATAATGATTAATTCTAATAAATGCTAAGAATATTCACAAACAAGTGCAATGATGATAAAAAAAGATGCTTAACTGAGTCAATTAGACACCATATTAATCTTTTAGTTCTTAACACTATACAAGCCTAAACAATAACCAATTAATCAACTTAAGAGTTCTTCAACAATCAATGTTTGATTTTGATAGCAAAATGAAATAAAAATGATACGATTATCATCCATTTATCATTCTTCTTGATCTTCATCATTATGCCCTCTAGTTGTCTTCCTAATCACCATTTTCATCTTCTCCTTCTCCTTCGTAAGATTCTTCTTCATAATTCTCTTCTTGAAATTCTTCTTCCTAATCAACTTTCATATTTTTTTGCATTAGCTAGAATATGTCTTCCTTGTCTGGTAGCACTTTGGGCACCAAAACCACCTAATAGTAGCCAAACTCACCTGCCATGGGTACCAAGTATGCTCAATTGTTGAATTTCCAAGCCAACTTTCATGATAAGTATGACACCATCATTATTTCTTGAAGAGTGCAAACTTTGGAGGTTCACATTTTTATGTTATGAATTCATTTTCTGTTTAAATGCATAACAAATTTGAAATATGGATTTGAATTGTCAGTTTTGGGTTGGATTGACAGTTTTTAATATTTATACTTTTATGTTTAAATGTTTCTGAATGTTTTGGACTGTAGACTGTTGGTTAATCTTTGTTTATTAGAGAGCAGATTAATTAGTTGGGTTGATTGTAATTGGATCTAATTATCTTACAGCATGGTGGTGGGCCTAAGAGTTGGGCACCTAGTTGGTGTTTAGATGGTTAAATATAAAAACACAACAATTTAAATCATAATCTCATTACATAGGGTCTACTACATGAATCTTTTTTTCCAAGCATTTCTATCTATAGTCAAATCCTTAGCTAAATTATATAAATTTAATTTTTTTTTAAATTTCTAATTAGTTTTAGGGTACATTCACAAGTAACTCTTTTCAATTTCGAAAGTTGGAAAGAATTGAAGTTGAAGTTGGTTTCATGAACGGAGTTGAAATTATATAGTAATTTTGGTGATAAAAGTTTATATGTTGAAAATTGTATAGTAATAATGACGTTAGAAGTAATTTTGAGAGCTAAAAAAAGTTATTCATAAATACATCCTTAGGCTTACCTGTACTTTTTTAATCTCTTTTGCATTAATTAATTCTCTTCTCTTAATTGGTATATTCTTTGGTCTCTTAAGGATAACTCAAACCACTTAAGTCAATTTTTTCTTATATTCAATTGGTGGAACTCCTATTCTATTTCTAATAAAATCATTTTTTAACTTATGATATTATCATCCATCCATTTAAAAGTACATGCATCTCAACAACATTAACTTTTTGCCGCTTAGATGGTTAAATCTTTATTCAAATTTTCAGTAGTTTTCAAATCTAATAGGTTAATAAAATCTTATAGTGTCATAGCAATGGCATAAATCACTAACAAATAAATCAGTGACAACCTAAAGTCTCGTTTAATTGATTGTAATGTAATTACATCATTATATTTTCTTGAACGTTCTTATATTCTCATTATTTTGGATTATTTGCATTTATATCCTCTAAAGTTGTTCGTGTTGAATGTATATCTTTCAAAACTTTTTACGTTACACTATACCCTTTGAATTTTTTGTGCATGTGTACTCTTGAAATGTAACATAGTTGAAAAGGGTATGCATATGTTGTTGGACTAAAGTTGAAGGGTATTTATACATCCCTCTGGTCTTTAAAAACATAGCCACCTTAGGTTGCATTTGTTTTAGCATTTTTTAGTTGTATATACTGTGTACTGCAGTTGTGCATGATGAATCAATCATAAATTGTAAGGTAGAAATTTATATATAAGAATTTGTATAGTAATAAAGACATAAGAATTTAGGAAGTGAGAGAAAAAATTTCTCACAAACATACCCTTAGTCTGCAAAATCTCATCAGCACAATTTGTATGGCAGAAAGGGCACTGACACATTGATTAAACCAATAAAATTATCAGGAATATGCGTGCTATATGGTCAACTTTGCAGGGTGGTCACACGCAGCTTATCATGTTCAGATTTTGCAGCTGATATTATTATTTTTCGAAAACGAAATCGTTTCTCTTTCAATGGAAGCTACATCGTTTGCCTAACACTTACGGTACTTTTCTTTCATGCGCAATTAATGCCTGAAGCTCATAGAGATGGTGGACAGTCGTATGGAAGAGACCCATCTCCAAGAAATTGCTGAAATGATCGTGGAGGTTTTGCCTGCACCACCTTCAAAATCCGAATAACGTTTCTTTCATCAGGAGTGGATGTCTGGTTCTCTGCAATCTATTTGGAATTAATATAATCTCCAGAAGAATATTGCCATTTGCCAAAGGTACGATACTCGTCTTGTGGCAATTTTCTCGTTCGATGTTTATCTGAAATCGACATCGAGCTGTTGTTTCAGGGTGCCAAGAAACTGATGGCAAAATCTGCGATAAGGGTCGAAGATGCTTTCTCTCAAGGTTTGTGGCGTTTTGACAAATCTTGTGATTGACATTTTCTTTGATGAGTTGATTCTCTGGACCCTTGAACATCGTATGAAATATTATATTTCCTGATGTTTGTGTTCCTTTTGTCGACTTATTTCGCTCGTCTGCAAGTTCCACATGATGGTAAGGGTATCATTTAAGAATGAGTTTAGCCGTTTCAGTTTCAACATAGAGTTGCATTTTTGTCATTTTAAATTAAAGTTATTTTTGAATTGAAGTTGTATAACTTCAATTTGAATTTACAAAAATACAATTCTCTGTTGGATTTGAAGGTTTTTTTTAGCTCGTTCCAATATTCGATTCTCTCATTTCTGCCTCTGCCATTTTTTTTGGGTTGTAAGATGGTTTTTTGGTTGTTGCATGTTATTATTGATGGCTATCACTTTGAAACGTCATTTACTCTGGTTGGTAGTAATGCAAAGGCCATTTGTGGTTGAGCGGTGTACTGTTGGAACTTGGAAATTTCCGAAGGACAATCATCTTCGACCGCTCTCCGCATTGTTCTCGAAATTAAGAGGGGACATGATTCATACTTTGGACTAAAATCATTAATCGGATCATTTTATTCTGTTCAGTTGAATCAAAGCAAATCAGCTAAGGGTGCATTTGTTTAGAAGAACTCTTAGTTTTTGGTGTATTTTGGAGCAGTTCTAAAAAGAGCTATATAAACGTATATAATCTTTATATTATAGTAGTTTATAGCTACTAGTATAATTGTTTTTTTGTAAGTATGTTTTTTTGAATAATGAGAAATATGTGATGGATTGTTCTTTCTGTTGTTTTTACGGAAAAGGTGGAAAAACTCACAATGTGAAATGTACTGTGTAATGTGAAAATGTTTATAATAATAAAAATATATTATTTATGGTTAAAATATCATTAGATTATTAATATGTAAAAATTTGATAAATGTTATTTTAAATATTTATTTAAAATATTTATTTAAAATATATTTTATAATAAAAAGTATTTATAAAAATAAAATATCAACATAAATAGCAAACAATTTTTCAAATTTTAAATACATTACATTCTAAAAAATAGATTCTTCAATGGTAAATTTGAAACTTCATAAAATGTATTACTCTAACAGATAAACGTATAAACATCTCTCTTGTATTATTGTTTCTCCTTGCTAGTGTTGCTTCTTCAAAATATAGTTATAATACTATTTTAAATTTCTGAAACATTACTTTGAAATTGAAGTAACGATTCAGTAAATCATTTCTCTTCATTGTTTATTTGTTCAACGCACGGCCGTCACAGCCCCTTGTTTGTTATGCAGATGAGTCGATTATGGTGTCACGTGTAAACATTAGAGCCCATTAAAAGGGGTATTGATTCTATGCCCATCCCACTTTCACTCACCATTACCACCTGTAGTCCCAATCCGAGTTATGGTTCCAAATATCTGCAACCGAAAACTTCGATTTTGTCATGTCTGCCGGTAAAATTCACATTAAATATCATCACATTTTTTCCTCTCTTTCTGTATTCCTTTTACGATAACCATTATTTTTACATTTATTAAAAATACATTTGATAACGAGTTATTATAACTTTTTATAAATTTTTATATATTATTATTATTATATAAATTCTTACATCACAATTTACTACGTAATTTTAATATTTACAAAATTACTCTTAATTTCAATTTTTTTATAGTTGTTGAAGTTAAAACACTTTGTTATCAAATGAGACTAAATTTAAGACTTACCAGAAGCTACGAGTTTTCTTTTTCAATTAAACCCTAAACTATTTCAATTGACTATCGTCTTTTCCATTCTTAATCTTAACTTATTATTTGTTAGATTTTTTTAATGGATATATTTGAAAATTTTCAAATTAAGGAGGATTTATGTTTCTAGAAAATATGAAAAATAATAAGTCAAATTTTTTATTATTTTACACTATTTTCCGTACTATCTGATCCATCCGCTTCTCATCCAATGTTTAATTCGCAAGCTTGGTGACAGAGTAGAGCAGATCCAACCCAAAATGATAAATTTGACAATAGCAAGTGAACTACTTAATACTCAAGCATACTTTATAATTCAAAATGTTAACTTGTATGTTATGAATGTCTGCATTGAAAATTAAAGAAAGTCAGCTAAGTAGTTTGATCATGTTATTAAATGGTCAGAAAATGTATAAACATAAGAAAGGAGAATTAATTAATATAGAAGAAACTAAAAGAAGCAAAAGAAAACCTAGAAGTACGTGATTAGAAATTATAAAAAAAAAAAATTTAAAATTATGTAATTTAATCAAATATTTAGCTATTGATAGAAATATATATATAGACGAAAAAGATTCATGCAAGTAGCTTTGCATAATGGAATTATAACATAGGTTATTGAATCAAGTGTTTGAATAATTTAATTCTAAAAATGCAAAAGCCACTGGTATTGTCAAAACACGTGTAACGAATAAGCGAGAAGAGACAAGTTCATAAGTACCGCATTCAAAACACATTAATATACAGTTTGGAGATGCCCTGCAATCAAAATTGCTCACCAGCAAAAGCTGGAGCATTCAGTGCTCTTGAACGCGTTTTCCCCCATCAACCTGGTCATGTTCTTCAAATCCACATCCACGGTTATAACAAAAACGTCAAAACCAAGAAAAGGGGTAAAAAACAAAAGAAGGAAAGCAACAATCCTGAAGAACAACAAATAAGAAGAACATGACATGAGATTGTCTACTTGTGAATGATAAAGGAACCAATTACTACTACTTTCATCAAAGTTCTTGAAAATGAGAATTCAGAACATGCAGTGAAATCATAACTTTACAAAAGAAAACAAATAAGAGGCAAATGACAGGCATTCTTGGGATCAACACATCCCCCATTGTAAGTCCTTTCCATTATGTTTAAGTGTTGCAAAAATATGCAACTGAAGATGGAAAGAAAGAACAAGAAAGGATGAAGCCACCACCTAAATGCTCGCAGGCAAAACTTAAGGAGTAAACATGGTGTCTGTAAGATAAAGATTTCAGGAAAAGCATGGCAGCAGGAATTAGCACTTGGTTTAGTTGTGGAGGGGATTAGGCCCACCGGGAGTGGCCCTCTTGTCCACGTTGTATCTCTGTTCGGCTTCCTTGCATTGGAATTGGACCGGCATTGGCTGGGGACTGACGTGATGGAAGCGGACGCACCAAGACCTTTGCCAAGAAGCCGACTGCAGAGAGCTTGAAGCACGGTGCTTCACTGGGTAGTGCAGACAATGACGGCCAATGATGAAGAGTTCGTGTGTGGAAGCACTGGAGACAGGGAGCTGTTGCACTGTCACAACCAAGAGAACCCCCAGCAAAATGCTGACAGAGAAGGCAGTGGCCATGGAGACGGCTGAAGTGAGCTTGGAGCACATGGGAGGTACTGAAGGCAGGAGGAAGATGTGATGGAGGGTAAGGCTGGGAAGAACCAAGAGCAAAGTGGTTAGGGGAATGGAGGGAGGGAAAGGCAGGAGTGTTTTAAACAAATGGGAAGGGACACATGAATGGATGGTAAGTGCACAAGCTCTAGACTACCACGTGCCTCTCCCATCTCTTTTTGCATATCCTTGAATAATACCCACAACATCCTGAATCTTTCAATCTGAGACTAGGTAAATATTTGGAGATATCATAAAGACATATTTGGAGAAAGAGAGAGACAGAGAAAGAGAGGATAAACAAACCTGTACACCATAGAAACACTCATCCAAGAAGTTCCAGCAGATCTATGGGACCAAGTGAAGAACCGCGTGATCGGGCTGGCAATCAGCTGTGAATGATTCTGTACACATCATTATCCAAAAATTTATTCTGTGCACATCAGTATTAATCACACAATTAATCATTATTGTGAATGGATAAATAGGGTGGCCCATCTGTTGAAGGCCCACCAGTGATTAAACAGAAATGGGAACCACAACATGGCAACTGGAAATTCACAAGTTTTTCTTCAAGAAAGAGGTGTCATTCATTGAAAACTAATTAATGAAAAAAAGACCCGATGAGTTTTTAATAGGTTCTTTATTCAATGATAAAGGAAATTTTTGAATCTGAAATGAAAGAGCCTCAAGAAGGATATATTAAGTACAATAATCCATCCTCAACTACCCTGATGTAAGGTTTGGATTGAATTTGTAAGGTTAAGGTGTCTGATCGTTAAAAGGAAGATGCACTTAAACATTAAATTCGTAATCCAAAAAGAGAAGTTCAAAGTTGCATTTTCTTGGTAGTTTCAATTGTAATTCAAAAAGAGAATTCCCCTATAAAATCCTGATTCCATTATTCAAGCCAGCTGCCTTATTACCAAAGAATGGAACAAATATGGTTATCTCTCATTACATGGGAATTATGTGTTTAATTTAATCTTTCATCCAACCAACTCTTGGCAGGTACGGGGGGATCTTTCACCATTTTAACAGGGTAGCTGGAATTCTTGAGGTTAAAGCTGTCATAAAAATCTAGCCTTGTTCATCAGAAAACCTTGTGGGATGGGAGTACAACACTCAAAATCCCTCTAGATAGAATAAAACATTAAATTAAATTACATAAAAGAATTCTTAAAAGATATTGAGAGATCGTATTTCATGGGTACTGGTTGAATATTTGAATTAAAACCAAGACATCAACAACATCTCATGAATGCCAGAAATATGTACTGTGAATTTCATAAAATAGCATTTCAGAACCTAATTATTTTTGATAAAGGTAGTTCAGTAGAATCAAGTGAGGTGGATTAATAGCTTAAAAGAAAATTCCTAGTCAAAAGAGAGAACTACGTACCGGCAGTACAAAAACATTTCATCAAAAAAATTGTAGAAACATATCCATAGCAAAATTCATGTAGAAAAATAATGAAAAAAAAAGAAAAACTGAGAAAAAGTAAAAGATGTCTTAGTGCAGCTGTGGGATTGGCAAATGGTAATACAATGTTTCTCTCCATTTGTGTTCCTATCAAATTCTGATTTCCACGTAATTACGTTATCTACATCAACAATTTTACACAGTTAGCAATGTATTTAGAGCTCATCATCTAATTTTGGAACTCCATCAATATCAACTAATTATCATAAATCTAGACTCTTAGAGAGCATTCCAAAGAACAGGGGAAGAAAATAGAAAGCAAGGCCACCTAAGGCACCTAGAAAGAAGATTGCAAGACACTTATTAAACTGATAATAGAAAAAGGAAGCATGCGAGTATGAAATCTCAGCAATAGTGGATATCCAAAAATGCACAGAACACCTACAAATAGTGGTAGCTTTCATATTTCAATATGAAATTTAAAATGCATTTTTTTATACCTAATTTTACAAATTTGTTAATTTTATGTCGTAATATTACTATCTTAATATCAGTATTAGTACTTTGCAAATTAGTTTAACTATTCTTCAATGGTATCATGAAATTGTAATTTGAAAATAATATTACATTGAATTAAATTTTAACTACTTTCATATTCGTATATAAAATAGTAACATGAGACAATATTGAAAAAAGTTTAGTTTTACTAATATAAATTACCAGAACTTTCACAATTATGTAAATAATATAGAAATAACACAAAAATGGCTGGATAGAGGGGCCGCCAGTTTGGTGGAGGGGTGGCAGCAATCTGGGCGGGTTGACAAACTTGTTCCAACAGACGTGGTTGGGAATAGTGGTTGTAAGTCTGGAGGAAGATGGAGAGGCATTGGTTTGGGCTAGAGGAGGGAAAGGGTGGTGGCACTGCCTAAACATTTTCTCCTAGACTCTGATACTACGTAGATTAGAAGAGAAATTGAAAGTGTGTATTTCTCTTGAGGGTGATTACATATAAAATAAGTTTTGGATTAAACAAATATCCAATAATCCAATAACACACACCCACTCCCATATAACATACTACAAGTCAGTTCAATCAATATTGTCTACAAGGTTATGGTAAAGTTCTTTGTAGAAAGACTGAAGTTGTTGATGTTGAGTCCAATTGGTAGATAACAATTTTCTTGACGACTATCAAACTATAATGGATTCTTACTAGAATGTGAATGTATTGAGGCTAGATGAAAATAGAAAAGTAAGTCTCTTGTCAAAACTAGTGCTGAAAAATTTATGATAATGTTTCATAGTGTTTCCTAAGTAGGTGATGCACTGCATTGGCTTTGGAGCAAAGTGGCATGACTGGATTTATTGGGTAAGCCCAATTACCTAATTAAACAAATGTAATAAAAAATTCACATATCTAAGACAAGGTGATGCACCTCCAATGTGAGGCCTTATCACGCCTTGGCACCTGGGTACCCATCCTAATAATTATGCTTTCACTTGGAAGGGTCTGAGATCTACGAAGAGGCAATTGGTGATTGATTGTTTCAAGCAATGCTTGTCATGTTGGGCTGGTAGGTATTAATCTTTCAGAGAATAACTTGCTCTGATCTTTTTAATGCTCTCTAACCATCCTATCCAGTATCTATTTTTTTTACAAAGTACGGTTATTAAGATACCAATATACCCAAGCAGCACTATTCCAATACACAATAAATTAACTTATGATAAAAGTAGATACAAAAATAATAAAATAAGTTATTTAAAGTCTAAATGATACTAAAATATTAGAAAATTTTAAAAACACCATACATAGTATTAGATCTTTCTTGGATCCCTAACCAGATCTAACAAAGATTTGGTTAACTGGTACAAGGCATTGGCATGCTTGAGCGTTGTCCAGAAAATGCCAGAACACCTAGACATTGCCCATGCACTCAGCTTAACAACCATGCTTCAGAGTCCATATTAGTGAAGCAAAATACCTTGAGGCAATTGAACGTCAGTTACACTGGTAAGGTGGTCAGAAAGAGAATCCATCAAACTTCCATTCGGTGAGTTGGGAAAAGGTCTTCAACATCTTTATTGGGCAAATGGACCCAACATCTTAGCAAATGAGGGTCAGGTGCTCAGGACATGTGGGTGGATATCACCAAAGGAAAATGGTATCATGGAGTACTACTTAAAGGGAGAGTGGGTGATCATGTGGAGAGAGTCATCAAGCTCTGGAATGCAATCTGGAAGCAGAGGATTTGGTGAGTTGTGGGATATGGCTTGTGGCATTAGGCTGGTGGCACAGGCAGTCGGAAAGATGAAGAATATTTCAAGTCAAAGGTTTCCAACTATGTAATTGAATAGACAAGGAGTTGACAGGTAGGAGGACTGGAGGAGAGCTTCATGATGATGTTGTGATTGCATGGCTTCAAACTCTAGTAGCCCTCTAAGTTTTCCGTCATTATTGGGTGCTCCTATTTTAGTTCTGATCTTTTTTGGATTTTATACCTAGAAATCGTTCTATTAACTTTTTCCATATTTCTTGTTTTCTTAGTCTACCAATGGCTTGTATAGCTCCTAATTTTTCTTGATTTTATCATACCTTACTTCTTGCTCAAAATAAGTTGCTAACCTAGTTTTATAATTTTTGAATAACTTTTTATCTAGCCTCCATAAACAAGAGTGAGAACACGTGCTTACTTTTAACTGCATTCATGCATGGAAAAATACAATAATATCCCTAAATCTTCATACATAACATAAATATTAATAGAAATTTATTGTTGAATGCAGGCAAACCTTGTGGATATCAGAAATCAACTTAAAAGGTGACATCAGTTGAACTTGCTATCACTTGTAAGAATCGCATGATCATTTCCTTCATTCCTTTTCACCAAAAAACAAATGAATCAGCGAAATTATTTTCTAACGAAACTAAAGTGAGCAACAAAGGCCATTTTTGCTCACTTGGATGCCACTGTGGCACAAATACAGAAACTTTAAATTGCAGCATACATTGGCATGCAAGATGGCAGCAGTGGTTCCCTTGAATTTGCTCCCACATGTAAGAATATCTTGCTTTTTTTGAAGAACGTGCTACTCTGTCATCATTATAAAAGGCATTACAATTTCAATGTCACCAGATAAATAGAATATTCAGTTGGTGATCAATGAGTAATACTTGCCATTTTAGCAATATTTGCAGGTATTTGATTTTTCAGTGGAGATCCAGGTCCAACAACCAATACAGTACCATAAAGAAGACGTCTTGTGGAACATGCCAAGGCTGACGGTCATGTTGAGTGTCTTTTTTTGCTGATTGAATGAACAACTCACTAGGAGCTTACAAGACTTCCATCATTATAAAAGGTGTTACAATTTCAATTTCACCAGACAAATAGAATGTTCAGTTGGTGATCAATGAGAAATACTTACCATTTTAGCAATATTTGCGAGTATTCGATTTTTTAGTGGAGATCCAGATCTCACAACCAATACAGTACCATAAAGTTGACATCTTACGGAACATACTAAGGCTGACGGTTATGTCAAATGCCTTGTTTTCCCGATTCAATAAACAACTTACTAGGAGCCTCACACAACCCATGAGATGACATGTAAATCATCTGTATCCAGAAATTTTACTTGTTTGCACTGTGTATGACATGGGCCTGATTCCATTTCATCAAAATTTTCAAGCTTTTGATACAAATCATTAAGGGCAACTTTAACAAGTAAATCTAAGTAAAATCCAGCTTTTATTACATGACCATAAATCTGTTTTCCTTCTTCTTTTAGTGAACATCTGCAGCATATGGTAAGTAGATTAATGAAACTTATGTGATCTGGGAACACCCCTGTTCTTTTCATTTGGCAATAAAGATTTATAGCCTCCAACCCAGAACCAAGTTTAGCATGACCTGAAAGCATTGTATTCCAAGAAATAAGATTCTTCTCTGGCATTATATCAAAGATCTGATTTGCATAGCTCCACATTCCATATTTCACATAAATCCCAAGTAATGCAGTCCATGAGACAACATTATGCTGCTTTATTTCTGAAAAAGCAACAGAAGCATAGTCTATTTTTTCACAACTCCCATACATGCTCAGTATAGCTGTTCCAACTGCAACATCAGACTGTAAACCCATTTTACATGATAGAGCATGAAGTTGAATTCCCATAATTAACATGTGTGAAGTTGAGCATAAGTCAAGAATACAAGAAAATGTAATACTGTCTGGCCTTGTGGTAGAAGCCAACATCAATCTGAGTGTGCTTACAGCTTCCAAGTTCATGTTGTTTTTCCCATACCCTAAAATGAGAGCATTCCATAATACAATATTTGGTTTAACAATGGAATGAAATATGTGTGTTGCAGCTTCACAATCTGAAAAATAACAGTAAGTGTCAATTAGAGCACTGCTTACAAAAACCGAACAATCTGTTCCTACCTTGATGATCTGCACGTGAAGTTGCTTTGCATATTTTATTCCTAAAGCATGAGAACCTATTAGGAGGCTTCCAAATGTAAACTCATCACCCACTATACCACCAGCACACATTGACTGGAAAGCTTCTAAAGCATTTATATGTTGTCCATATTCAGAGTAAGCTGCTATCAAAGAATTCCACAAAGAAAGACTCTTTACTTTCAAACTCCCAAATAATTCACACGCATACTCAATCAACCCATGCTTTGCATATTCAGTGATCATAACACTCCGTGAGAAATCATCAACAGATGTCACTTTTTCAACAAGAGTCCTTGCATCTTCTAGATCACCACATTTTGCATATAATGCAATGAGCACACTTGTAATGAATACATTGCTTTCAAATCCACTTTTTGTGATAATACCATGAATTTTACGACCCTCCGCCAAATCAAGCAAACCTACACAAGCACTCAGAAAACTAACGAAAGATACCTCATCCAACTTTATGCCAGAATTTAACAATTCATGGGATAAGATAATAGCCTCCTTGTTGCGATCATGCTGGGAGCAACCTGCAATAACCGTGGTCCAAGAAACCAAATTCTTTTTTGGCATTAGAGCAAGAAGAAGGATTGCCTCATCAACTCTAGAGCACTGAATGTAACTTGCGAGCATGCAGTTCCATGTAAACTGCTCTCTATGAGACATTTCATCAAAAATGCTTCTGCTATCCGAAATCTCTGAGCATTTGCCATAAAATTCTATAAGTGCACTTCCCACGTGAACATCTGAATCAAGTCCAACTTTAGCACATAGGCCATGTATCTCTTTCCCCACTGAAAGGATCCTAATAGCGCAACAGGCACTGATGGCACTGGAAACACCAAAGTGATCTATGCAACATCCTGATCTTCTCATCCCAAAAAAAATCTCTAATGCCTCCTCACAAGGGCCATGACGATCATACCCAGACACCATGATGTTCCAAGTAACAGAGTCTCTGCTCGGCATTTCGTCAAACAGCCTGCGTGCGCTATCTAAGCAGCCAATTTTGCAGTAACAGGCAATGAGATTATTCCAGGAGAACAAATTCCTCTCACCCATGTCCTCAAAAACCATATGGGCGTCCCTCACGGACCCGCATTTCCCATACATATTAATCAAATGATTGCAAACCGCCACATCATGACTAGAACCACTAACTATGATGCAGGCATGGAGCCTCCTACCTTCCCCTAGATCCTTCCGTACCGAGAAGGACCTGAGTAAGGATGCAAAGCTCATGGGTTCCATCCACCTGGGACTTGCGGCCGGGGTACAGATGTGTTGGCCGCTATTGCGTTCGTCCGGGCCTCTTCCGGTGGATATGGAAGGTGGAATTTTCGTGAAGGTTCTTGTGGTTGAGAGGTGAATGGGGAAGGCGACGAAACGGCGTATGTTGAGCAGAAGATGGCGGCGCGGGCACTTGCCCATCTCTGTCGGAGGAAGTCATCAGTGGGGAGGACGCCAATGGTGAGAAGAAATGAAGGCTGCTTTGGAAATTTAAAACAATTATAAAGCTTTTGTTTGGCTAAGTATTTTTCACCGTGTATTTTAATTTTTTACGATACACTATAATAATTTATAATAATATTTATCAAATAATTTTAATATTTTATATTAAAAATTATATCAAAATATTTACATCGTAAATCGTATAATTTAAAAAAAAAATGTAAATTTCACCTAACCTAATTTTACCTCTACAGTAAATACACTCAAAAATCCAAATTAATTATCCTTAATTTTTCATACAAAAATATTACGCTTCAATTTATTTTAACTTCAATCATTTCGATTCTAACTTTATACGTAAATCCCACCCCACGGCAAAAATTCAAAAAACCACCTCGTTAACAAACCGACGACGAAGGTAGGGTTAGGGCAATGCGGGTTGGAAGACGTATTTATCGGAAAAAAGGGGTGAGGGTATTATCAAAATTTTACATTTAATTGCTACAGTAAAAGAAACTATTATAATTATCTTGTTTTACTTTAATTACTATGTGCAACCAATTACGCACGGTAAAAATTTCACCCCACATCGTTAACAAACATATCCTAAATGTGCATTTGTTTGAGCTCTAGAACATAGCTTTTAGCTCCTGGAGCGGTACTGTAGCAACATTTTGAAATAACTTTTGTTTGAAGCAGAGTTGCGTTTATTTGTTAAAACAATATTTTTTAGGAACATTTTGAAAGTTTCAATTTTACCCTTAAATGTTAGTTTTTTTCGATAAGTGTTATTAACAATATTTTAAAAATCTATTTTATTAAACATATTTTAAAAAATAAATAAAAGTATTTGTAAAGTTTCAACTTTATAATTTTATAATGTTAAAAATATTTAAGTGCAAATGAATTACTTCAACAAATACAAATCAATTTCACAAAGATTTTCAATCATTATAATGAAATATTTTTAATTTCAAAAATTACAATATACCGAACTAAATTACTCTACTCCTAATTCAATCATAGAAAAATTTTAATAACTAAAATTTTTAAATGGTGAAAAAATCAATGTTCACTCACAAAAATAACTAAATAAAGAAGAAAAATCAAAATCCAAAAAAATCTGAAAAATAAAAAGGAAAAATGAAAAACCAAAAATTCAAAAAAAAAAAGAAAACCAAAATCTCAAAAATCACCTATGAAATCAGCATGCGTTGAAAGTATTCATGTCTTTTGGACTTTGAAGAGTGACTACTATTTTGAAGAAGTTTGGACGAGCAGCTCCTCCGCTAAGTGAATGTTGAAACTGGTGTTTTATGATCTTGAAGTTGTCACATTAATCAAAAAATATGTATTTGTTTACACAACTCCAAAAAAAATTAAATCTACTTCAAAAGTTAGGAACATATGCAAATAAACGTACCCTAAATAAGAGGAAGTCAAGAGTAGTAGGAAGAAGAAGAAGGAAACAAATAATAGGTAATTTAAATATGATGAAAATTTATATAATAACGATGATATATTAAAACTTACGTTAAAGTTGAAACTCCTAAATTAAAATAAACAAAAGCTAAAAGATAAAAAGACTTTTCTACACATTTTTCACAAAGTTGGGCCAAAATATTAATGGATCTGGCCCAACTAACAAGGACAGGTTCGAAATGTTCTTACACTTACCTTTAAATTTTAAATATTACAAAAAATATCGTAAACACTTACAACAATAATTTTCATTATATATACATCCTAATTAGTAGAATATTAAATTTTATATTAACACACTGAAACTAACCTTAAACCTTAATTTTAAATTTTTCCTGCAAATTTTGGGAAAAGAATTTTAAAAAATTTTCTAGATTTTCAGACATCTTAGAAAATGTATAAAAAAATTAATTTTTTTTGTTACTGTAAATATAGATTATTTTTATCTTTTTTTCATTTATCAGGTCGAAAAAAATTTTACAGTTTACAAAAATCTCATCACAACGTATTCTCCTAACTTCGTATATTTTACTTAATCTTTCAAGAATTAAACTTATAGTTACATGGAAAATTTAAAATTATATTTGAAATATTATAATATAAAATATTTATAAATTTTATTTAAATTAACTTTCTCAAATATTTTTTGTATTTGTTGTGTTACAACTGCAAAATAGATAACGATAGTTACAAAAATAGTAAATATCGGTTTAACATATTGATATATAACAAATATTTTTATAGTAATTGAAATTATATATTTTACCTTATTTTTCTCGATTTGTGTTCTATTTTGTTTGTCTTCTTTTTTTTACAGTGATATCAAATTTAATTTAATTTTTATCGATGTTTATTTAATGTTATAAAATTAAACGATAAACTCTCATAAGAATTTGTAGTACAGATGACTATTAAAATCCACGTACTTATCTAATATTTTACATTAACATAACATGAACAAATTTCATATTATTCTAACTTTACCCTTGTCAATATTATTTATGTATTTATTATTAAATATTATACAATGAATTTTTTATAATATAATGACAAAAAATCTCACGTCACAATCATTGTGAATTATTGTATTACTAAATTATGTTTCATTGTTAGTATTTTTTGTATTTGTTGCGTTACAATTACAAAATAGATAATGATAGTTACAATAAAAATTTGTTTAACATTTTGACATATAACAAATATTTTTAAAATTACATATTTTATCTTATTTTTCTCCATGTTCTATTTTATCTGTCATCTTTTTACAGTGATATTAAATTTAATTTAATTTTTATCGATATTTATCATTGAACTCTATCCATCGAAGAATTTGTAATATAAATGATTATTAAAATTCACGTTATTTATCTAATATTTTACATTAACATAATATGAATGAATTTTATATTATCAACATATTCATATTCTTATTTTACCTTCGACAATAAAAATTATTTATTTAATAATAAATATCATATATAAAGTCTATTGAAATTTTTTTTGTAATATCATATAATATGTTAAATAAAGAAAGATAATTTTATATAATTTTTATTTATTTATTTTATTATAATTATGACACAGTAAAAAGTTCACCACCTATATCAAACACAACAAAGTCAAGATGTCTTATGATCAGCAGGTCAGTTGGGAGAATACGTTCCCACCGTCCGATGAGAAATGAACGGCTGAGATTAGCTTACTGCGTATTGAACACAGCCTGGTACGCAGTCCAGCCCAGTCGGCGAAGGTCAGCAAACATGCGGAATTTCTCCTGTCTTCTTGATTTCATTCGCGCAGTCGCTGCTTCTCTTCGCGTCGGGGATACCAGAGGTGAAGAAGAAAGAGAGGAGGGGGTGGTCTGAGGTTGTTCTTCTGGAAGCGACGGGTTCCGCAAATCGAAACGGCTTCGATTCCTCGGATATTTGTGGTAATCAAATTACTTTACTCTTCTTCTTTTTTTGCTTGCAATACTTTTTTTTCTTGTGCACTCTGATTGGATTTGCTTGCTTTGGTGGAGGAAATCGATGGATTTCGTCCTTCGGTGCTGTGATTCGTGATCCCTTGCTTCCCTTCTCTGGTCTGGAGCTTAGGGTTTCTACATGGGTTGCATGAGTTACCCCGTTTCGCTAGTTTCTGATCTCAAATTTTAGGGGAATCTTTTTGTGGTGGTGCTTCTTATGCGTTCGTTGTACTGGCACGTGTTCATTTCTTTTATTTTTTCCGTAGTTATAAGATTCAAATTCAGCAGTGTGAATAAGAGGCACAAAATTTTAGGTAAATAAATCCAAATCTTACAATTTACATATTTGACTGTTCTGTTGTGTCAAACTCGAACTGACTAGTGCGTTTTTAAGTGAAACTAGATTAAGTTTTGAATGATTTATGGGGCTGGAGTTTAAATTTTGTCATTAATCATGATATAAGTTATTAATGTTGGAAATTTTGGTCAGCTTTCCCCATGTTATCGTATTACCAAAATAGTTAAAGCTGGAAATTTTGTTAGCCTATCATTGAATTTAGTGTAGGTCAGAAATAAATAGAGACAAAGGATTCATGTTGTTGATCCACATAATGAGGGGAGAGTAGCTGAAGCTTGGCAGCTGATGTTGTCAGAGAAGTTGCTGCCGGCAAGAGACGTGGCCCAGACATCTTTTCTATTTTATTGTTTTTTTTTTCACTTCCATGATCACAAAAGCTAATATTATCTACAATTCTAGATTTCTGTTAGACACATAGATTTGGATTATTGCTAATATTATCTACATTCCTGTTAAACTAGTATTTTCCACATTCCACCTGCCATGAATCACACTTAAAAACATTTGTTCTGTTTTATCGTTGTTTTTTCTTTCATGATTGCAAAAGATAATATTGTGTAACATTCTACATATCTTTTAGACAATTAGCTTTAGATTATTTCTTTAAGGACTTTTATGATTAAATTTTTGTCTACTAGATTTAGTTGAGTATCCTTTTTTGTTATTGACTTATTTGTTGTTGTATTTTCGTTCTTATTTGTTAGAATTTGTCATTATCTTTAAATCTGAATACTTACTGAAGACAAAAACTCTGAATACATACTGAAGAACTTTTATGATTAATTTTTTGTCCACTAGATTTAGTTGGATATCCTTTTTCTCAATTGACTTATTGTTTGCTGAATTTTCGTTCTTATTTCTTGGAATTTGTCATTATCTTTAAATCTGAATGCATACTGAAGACATAAAAACACTTTGAAATAGTTGCAGGTTTTTTGCAGCTTGCCATCTAAGCTGCCAGGCACCCAAGGTGTTCCATTGAACCATCATGGTGCCTTGCTGCCATGATAAATACGATTAGATTAACCCCAAACCATTGTTCATGTCAGCATCTATCAGATTTTTTTCCCTATATATACCTATTATTTTTGTTTTTTATTTTAAAATAAAATCTATATGGTTAGCTAATGGAAAATATAATCCTAAAAAAACTCAATCTATCCTCACTTTCTAATAGGTACTTTTCCATTTTTCACTTTCCTCCACTCCAACTTGACAAACTTTACAGAACCAAGGTACCACTTTCCTTTGCGCCTATTTCATGAACTGTGATGATATGGATTTGGGGAAAATAAAATAATGTTGATGAGTTATAAATAAGAATTTTAGTGGGGACCTTGGTCAAAAAGAAAGGTGGATCAGGTCAAGACATGGTGGATGAAGAGGCTTATTTTTCTCTCCATCAACCATTAGGGGAGAAATTATTTCCTATCCCATCATCCTACATGAGGAACGAGGAGAGAGGTCTTTTGATGTCTACATGAGAGGAAAGAGGAAACTCCTACCGCGAGGTGTGGGAAGTGCACAAGGAGAGACCAAGAAGAGGAGGGGAACATCATCATTGCCGTTTGTAGCATCCATGCCTTGACAGAGAGGACTGGCTGCAGTCACATGGGAGAAGGTTATTTGGTTGTTGCGTGCATGGTGTTTGGTGCATCCATGCAAGGGAGTTTTTTGTGGGCTCTATGTGTCACGTAGGAGAGGAAGCTTGAGGAGGGGGAAGGTTTGTTTGGAGGAAGAGGTGCCCATGGGGTGAGATTGGCAGAGTCTTTTTGGGTGCTTTTCTCCTAGAAAGTTGGTTTTCTAGCATTGGTAAGTGTTTTCAAGAATATCATCCAAAAAGAATGCTTTTGTTATTTATTGGTGATTTTAGATGTTTATTTGTGATTATGGATAATGAGTCTTATCACTCCTTTATTTGGTACTTGTATTATATATTTCATTGTTAGTACACAGCCAAAATATGTATGTTTTATAAATCTTGTTATGCTCATTGTAATGCAATTTATGATGATTTACATGTATTTAGATTTTAATGGTTGTTATATACCAATTTCTATGGAATAATCTATATTGAAGTGATTTCTTGTTATTGTTGATTTATGTGGAAAATACATGTGATATATATGGTTAATCATATTTATGGTATGAATTATGATATCTAAAATGTAATATGAAAAAGAAATGAATAAGGCAACTTGACTATGTTTTGGACCAGGCTATGGGGGTTAAATCGTGATATTATGTACAAAATTGAGATGATTAGTTGAATTTTAAGCCCTATCACAAGGTTAAGTATAACTTTTGGACCTAGCTACGGGAGTTGAACCATGGGCTCAACTACAAAGTAGGGGTGTGGTAGACCTTGCTACAAGGGTTAAATTGTAGGTCCAATCATAGTCCAAAAAGATAAACTACATAAAGTAATAAGTGGTTTTCCTAAATGAGGCCTAATAAGTAAGAGAGGACTTATTTTCTTTTATTCTTTAGTATTTATTTATTATGATGTGTACATTGAAATTTTGATATGAATTATTGATGTTGTTATTGTTGATGATACTTGATTTGATTGGGAATTTTACCGAGGTGGTAATATCTAGACTTGTTGCCTTTTAATTGTTATGATATTTATGTTGGTTTATGCTTTAATTAATGTTTGTTATAGTTTCTTTTATTGTTTCAGATGAGTTAAAAGAACTTAGTGGGCTTTAGCTCATGGATTGTTTTATTGTTATTTTAGATTTTGGGCAGCAAGTAGGATCTAAGACAGTGTGAGGAAAGGATGTTGTAGATGGCTAGGCTGCGTAGCTTGTAGTTTGTGTAGTTTTGGAGAATTTTATAAGTTTCCATGTATATTGATTATGATTTGAGAATTTCAATGTATTTTGATTTTTCTTTAGATTGTGGTGAAACTTTAGTAGGTATTGCCTTGTAATATTATGGGAAGTTTTTCACATATTTTTTTAAAATGTAAATTTCCTTTCTAATATTACAGTAATTGTCATTTCCTAATGTTTTTGGGCATGACATGAACTCTATGGAACCAAGGGATACATTCCCTAGTCCCTTATTTTGGTTCCAATATATCTATCGTCTCATATCTATAGAATGAAAGACAATATTCTACCATGCATAGTTTCATCCTAGTTTGAGTTAAAATCACTATTAATTTTTCATCTAAAATTTAATCGTTGAAATTTAACAAATATGTTAAATTTTCTAACCCATGATGGAGTAATAGTTTTGTGTCAAGGAGTAATGTTGTCTAATTTTAAGTGAAAATTTCATCGTGCTTTTGTAGGATATCTAGTGAAAAAGCCTATAAGGTTATTCTTTATACTCGTGCATTTATTTATAAAAGTGAGAGTGTCTAAATGCATGTTAGCTGTAGACACCTACTAGATATTTAAACCCTATTAACCTTCATCATAAAATGTATTGTCTTTATCCAACAGTTCTTCCGGACAAGGTGCAATGATTTAGATCAAGGTTTAAGGTGCATTGATGTTGATGACTGATGCTATCCCTGACCAATATTGGCAAAGAACAGATTTATATTTCTATTATTGAATTTCAAGGCACAGTTTTATGTATTTTTTTAAACCCTTTTAAAGGATATCTATCTTTTTGTTTCCTGGTGGCCTGTATATCAGTGTAATATTTCTCCAGGTTGTTTGATATAATAATATGTTGTAAATAGCATATAAACCAATCACTTTTTCAGAAAAAAACTATTACTTGTAATTTAATATTGGTTTACAATCGTGGTTGTTAATTAGTTACCATATGTATCGGACATTACCATATAGTTTATTTTCTAAATAAGTGGCATAGCTAAAGAACATATTTTTCCTTTCTTCATGTTAGGAAAAAACCATCAGTGGGCACCGTTTGAACCGTCTAGTAGTTATTTTCATTCTTTTTACAATATATTTTAAAAATTAAATATAATCCTATAATCTATCTCCTAGAAAAATTTGCACTCTCAAAGAATACATTATCCAACCTTCTCAGAAAATGTATTATATCCCTTATTTGAAAAGAAGGTATAATGGAAATCCTTTATTGCTGATTGTGATCACCATATGTGTTCTACTATGGTGTTTCACTATCTTTTTCGTTGCGTGGAACAGAAAGTTAAAGCCTTAGCCTCAGTTGTTTTCATCAAGGATTTTAGCACTAATCTTCGGTAATATGCATTGTTACTTGGCTTAAGTAAATCTGGTGGCAAAGCTTGTAGTATAGTAGGGCACGTTCAATGAATTAGCACGGCCCTAATACGATTTTAAAATTTGTGTGTTTTGCTTATATGTATTATGTTTATCAACCTGGATTTCACATCTTATTTTACTTATAAGGAGCCGGAGCTTGTGTTGCACAGCAATTTGTTGATTGTAAAGACTTTATTTTGCAGCTTCTCTTCTTTTTGTTTTTCAATGCAAAACGGCACCTTGAGTTTGATATTATATATTGCGACTCTAATGAATCAACCTCTCCAACAAATAGAATTTTCATTTTTCTCATGTTTATTTTAGCTCCTTTTTTCTAAAAATTTCCCAGACACTTGTACATCCTTGTTATATTTAGAAGCTCACCAGGTTTTTCTTCTATATTCAGTTCATTTTTCCGGAAGCTGATATCTTGCAGTCTGTAATCTATATTTTTACGTTGTTACACAATTAATGGCATATCAGACACCTGTAAAGTTCGCGGCTTCAGAATCTTCCAACTGCAGCGGAATAGCCTCTATGAATGAAAATGAAAAGGATAATGTTTTACGAACATCAAACCCAAATGGGGTTTCAAATGGGCCTGTTGGAATTTTTTGGGACATCGAGAACTGTCCTGTCCCAAGTGATGTTCGGCCTGAAGATGTTGCAGGTAACATTCGGATGGCAGTGCGAGTCCATCCTGTTATTACAGGTGCGGTGACACTTTTCTGTGCATATGGTGACTTCAATGCTTTCCCTCGACGGTTGAGAGAAGGCTGCCAAAGGACTGGTGTGAAACTTGTGGATGTTCCAAACGGTAGGAAAGATGCCGCCGATAAAGCTATCTTGGTTGACATGTTTCTGTTTGCACTTGACAACCCACCTCCATCATCAATTTTACTGATATCCGGCGACGTAGACTTTGCTCCTGCTTTACACATACTTGGCCAACGTGGTTACAGTGTTATTCTTGTTCTCCCCGCTAGAATGGATGTCTCATCTACCCTCAGCAGTGCCGGTCGTTTTGTATGGGACTGGCCTAGTGTGGCCCGTGGGGTAGGATTTGTTCCCCCTAGGAGTTCGATGTCTCGTGGACCTTCTGTTGCAGGCCATCTTATTGGCTGCCATCTTGGTGAAAGCAACAATGAAGATGAGGCAATAATTTATTCAGGAAACCGCCAGCGTGAATATGCTGCCAGGGTCGACGTTAACCGGATGCATAACTGTAGGGAACCATCCAGATGTATCCGCTCAGCGTCCGAATACAGTGGCAACAAACTGACCGGCATGCCGTCTGTTTCTTCAAAATCTCACAGTCATCCATTTGGTCCGGGAGAAGCTTCTGCAGTCGATCAGATGCAGGTGCAAGAAGAGCTAATGTGGGTTCAACCAGGTGATATCTATGGCCTGAAGGAGCAGATAACGAGGTTGCTTGAGATATCCGGTGGAAGCTTGCCTCTGGTACGTCTTCCTCCAGAGTATCTAAAGAGATATGGTCGACCACTGTATGTGGCCGAATTTGGTGCTCTTAAACTTGTACACCTTATCAAAAAAATGGGAAGCCCTTTGTGTGTGCTGGGAAAGGGTCACTACAAGATGGTTTGCCTTCGCCACGCCAACAGAAAAGAGAGGTCAGGCACGTTGACGCATTCTTTTGCAGGAAGAGGGAGGAAAGGAAAGGAAGCTGTGGTGGATAGCAGTGTTGATATTGGGGTTTGCCCCAACACGGTTAGCTCATCTGAAGATTTCTCGGAAGACGAGAAGATTGGCATGGTGGAAGCAGATGCTGGGCGATCAAACGACCGCAGTCGGCACCTCGAGAAGTTCAGATGCGAGATGCAAGAGCTTCTCGTGTGCCTTTCTTATTGTGTTCCTTTAAGTGAATTGGAAATTTGTTACGAGCAGCGTTACAAAAAGTTCGTTGATTACCAACTATTAGGGGCAGACGGGTTGGATGATTTGATTGAGAAGGTGAAGGATGTGGTGGGGCTGTATGAGCATCCGGAGACCAAGACCAAGTACCTTGTCTCGAGGCTTCCACCGACATGAACGGCCGTTTCTCTACAATCCTTGTTGCAGAAGCGGATGATGGAACTCCTGCCGTTAGGCTTTGATGAACGTTTCACATGTCCTGGGAGGTGGTGGTGTGCTTACGGACGTGCAAGTATTCAAGCTCTCCGCAATTAGCAAACCTGGTATTTGCATTCATTATTTTGTTCGAGGTCATGGTGGTGGTGTTTTATTCTCGCCACTTGTATATTATAGCTTGTGTCTCTCAGCAGAAAATGGATGTAAACATTTGTGCCCTCTCTACTTTTTTGATTCGGTCGGCACAGATGTGTGGAATGGATGAGCAGACAGACGAGATTAACTAATGTCGGTTTACGTGCTGTTGTTGGTATCGTTAATTCTGTTTGCTTGGTTCGTTTGCGTGTTTGTAATGGTAAGGATGGATGGCCTTGTTTTTTACTTTCATCCGTTTAAAAATGTGGTATCAACCATTATGCAAAAATATTAGTGTCATCTTTTTATGGGTTTGTTTGATAACATTTTTATTAAAATCAAAAATCATTCGTTTTGTTTGATCAAATAAGTATTTTTACTCTCAGAACAAAAAACGTTACTGTCAAATGAAGCTTATGTTTATTAGGGATATTGTTCCACACTATGCTTTTATGTATGCTTTTATCCGTAACTGATACTTTTTAATGAATCGTAAATACAAAAATTAAGTTTTATTTGAAAATAAAGTTTGTATAGTCTTATAATTATTCATATTTGAAGCCATCAGGTCAGCTTGGATATGGTTTTACCAACATTTAGATATGGTTTTTACCACAGCTTTTTAAAACGTTTAATGTTCTGGTAAGCGCCATAAATCCAGAGAACAGGTAAAGAACAATAACCTCTTCTAAAAATCCAGTGAACAGCATGGAACTCTCTGAAAGATTAACAGACAAACCCCAAAAGGGCAACTCCAGTCCTTCCCTCCTCTGCTCTCAAGTCATACAAAGAAAACATCTCAAATTCTCAGATGCAAGGAGAGACCTGCAACATTGGGCAAACATCATCCCTATCATCCTCAACCACAAATTGAAATCCACCCACATTACCAAACACCATGGGCACAGCTGCCACCAATTAATTATCTCAGTTCTGTCCTTTTGGACTCCATCTGCACAGGCAGGGGTGCATACAAACCCAGCTGAGGAACCCACTTCTGCTGCCCAAGAGATGATGATGATGAAGAAGAAGAACCAACTCCTACCAATCCATTGCTCCTATTTCTGAGTCCAGCAATACTTACCCCACCACCCTTTTCCTGCTCTTCTGCTCCAACACCACCATCATCCTCGGAAACCCTGGAGCTTCCACCCTCATATGTAACTTCCTCCTCCTCCTCTTTACCAAAATCCGAAGAAGAGTTAGATGATGGTACCTTCCCATCACCACCGCCTGAAAAGACCCCAGAGCTCTTCACCGACGACTTGGAATGCTGCTCTAACTGCAAAGGTCCCGTCTTTGCCTTGGATGCCAGAGAAAGCCCACGCCTTTTCGCCAAAACCCTATTGTTTGAAACCTCAAGAATCCTCACCAGCTCTTCGGCGATCGTCTTCTTCCCCTCCCGTATCATCTGATCTTGACTCTACACACGCGCAATTTCTCGAATCCGGATAGAAAACAAAAAAAACCCTAATATGTGGTTTGGATTTGCATTACCTGGATGGAATCGAGATGGAGGAGCAAATCCATCGCGCGCTGGGAGACGGAGGCGCTTGGGATGAGGGATTTGAGGTCGGCGACGTGAGATCTGACGATGGCGAGGTCTCTGAGGTGGCGAAGGGTGCGGGATCGGCGGACAAGGTAGAGGCGGAACTGGATCTGGATGGTGCGGGCCGCGACGTCCCGGAGCGAGACTCGGTTAGGACCACGGGTGGAGGCACTAGTGCCCTTCTGAGAGGCCTCCGGCCGCGGTGGCGGTGGAGAGGCCGTGAGAGAGGATTCAAGGGAAGCGATGCGTTGGATGAGGGAGTCGACGAATGCCCGCTCTTCGGGAGAATCCGTCTCGGACTCCCGACGGCGGTGGTAGGGTTTGGGTTGTGGATGCTTTTGGGGTAAATGGTCATATTGGTACCGGTAATGGTGGTGTTGCGGTGGTGGTGGTGATGCTTGTGGTGGTGGGAGGTGGTGGACGGACTGGAGGAGATGGGCGGCGAGGCACTGGAGAAGGGGATCGTTGGCGGCGGGAGGAGGGTGACAGGCGGAGGTGGAAGAGCAGTGGCATATGGTGGAACAGGAGCAGCAGCAAGAGGAAGATGAGGAGGGATGGTGGTGGTGGGAGGTGCGATGGCAATGGTGAGGTGCCATCAGCGGAGAAGGAAGACGGCGGCCGGCGGCCGGCACGGAGGCGTCGGGATGGGAAAAATAATTGTTATCTTAATTAATTTTGAGATAGATAAAAAAAATTTTGATAATAAAAAAGTAGATTAAAATATATATATATTATTATTAATTTTAAATTATAAATTTTAATATATAATATTTCTTATCTTAATTACTCCGTTAAACTTAGTTAAATTTTTATTTTTGTTAATTCGAATCTCCTGCTCCAACAAATGCAGAGTGAAAAAACTGAAAAGGATGCAAAAGTATATATTATCTGTCAGGCAACCTCAAGACCAACCGCAGTTACCGGAGTAACTGGAACGATCCTCTGCGATCGTCGGCGATACCCTTGGAGAGGTACACCAACGATCAGTAATCACGCTCTGATCGAGAGGCTAATTGCATCAACCAGATTTAAAGGCTTGCCTCCTTTGCACTAAAGGAGTCAGTTGTACGAACCTATAGAACAGATCCTGTTCAAGTAAGGTCGTACGCACGATCTTGGACTCTTAATCTTATCGAATGAAAGAACGTATGTTTACACAATGTGGTACTAAATTCTGACTTTTTCCCGTTCTTCCAATTTTGCCCCGGCCCATCACCTCCATTTGGCGCTCTACAAAGGCAGAACCACCCTTAAAACTCCATCAACATTTGCGTTTTTTTTTGAAACTTTTTGTGATTAACGTATATGTTAACATCAAAATAATGTGTATCTGATGTCCAGTTAAATTTAAATTTTATTACTTTTTTATAAAATTAAATTTCAGACGGACGATTTTTTCTTGAAAAAGGAGTTAATGATATATTTGTGTACGTTGAAAATGTGAGAAAACATAAATTTAAGAAAAAAAAAATTAAGAAATGAAAAAAATTTAAGATTGTTGTATATATTGTAAAAATTTTAAAAAATTAATTTAAAAATATTTATATTTTAACATTTTAAATATAATTTTACATTTTTCTTATAATCACGTATTTAGTAATGGTCAATGTACAAGGTCAGAAAAATACGTCGTGATGAAATTTTCATCAATTGTAAGAATTTTTCTAATTCAATAGGTAAGAAATGATGAAAAAAATTAATTTTTTTTTAAAACTTTCCTTTTTCAAGATTCTTGACATAAGGATAAAATAGGCCATTCAGTCTGATTTCAATACGAGCAAGCTGGTTAGCACAGTACCATAGAGTCTTTTTAACGAATTGATTATTTGTAGAAATGGCATGTTAAGATTTTTTATGTAAAGTTTTGGTGGAGTTAAAGGGTGAGTTTGTTTAAATTCTACAACATAACTTTTAACTCTTAAAGTAGTAACAGCACCTTGAAAGAGTCGGTACTTGAAAGAAACGATAGTTCAAGAGTTTATGTTTATTTGTTAGAATAGTATTAAAAAAAAATAAAATCTGAAAGTTCTAATTTTACTTTTAAATATTAATTTTTTTGATAAATGTTACTAACAATATTTTGAGAATATATTATATTAAAAATATTTTAAAAAATAAATAAAAGTATTTGTAAATTTTTAACTTTATAATATTAAAAATATTTATTTATTTATTATAAATTTTTTACCAATACTAAATTTTAACATACAATATCACATAAATTAGGGAGGCAACTGATATGGGGTGAAGACGACACAACGAGGGGCATGTGGTGAAGAGTGAGGGGCAAGAATGATGTGGCGAGGGGTGTGCAACGAGTAGTGAGAGAGTCAAAAGGTGTGCAACATGAAGGTGCGAGAGAAGAAGAGGAGTAGTCGTGTATTTTCTACGACTGGAAAGGCTGTGAAAAATAGGAGCCGTGCAATAGCAGCTCCTATGTAAGGTGAAAATTGAATAAGGTTAGAGCAGTGCATCAAGATTTTAGAGTTATCTCACTTATTAAAAAATGTGTATTTATTTACATAACTCTTAAGAAAACTCTAATTCACTCCTAAAATTAAGAGTTAGTGCAAATAAATGCATCCGAAATTTATGTTTTTTTATGCTGATACAATTCTTGAGATGAGAAAATCTTCTTCTTTTTTTCCTTTTGATACAAAAATCTCTATTCTTATCGTACCATTTGTTAAAATATATCCTATACACAATAACAAATACAAACTTTATTCCTAAATAAAATCTAAAATTAAATTACAAAGGTTTTGATATATTAAATTACAAAATTGGTATGTAAATTTTAAATTTTGATATACCAAACTTTATATCGATATGTTGATATCACGATAGAAAACTCTTTAATTAGATTTTTAAGATAGAATTTTACGTTTTTCAATATAAACGACATATCAAGTCTATTCTTCAGCATGTTTATATACAATTGGATATAATCCAACCTAATCAAATCATATCGTCAACCTTTACCATACAATACAATAAATTACAGGTGTATTTAAAAACGAGTTATTTTAATTTTTTATAAACTTTCATGTATCATTATTACACACAAACTCTCACTCTCAATTTACTATATAATTCTAATATTATTTATATTTCTTATCATTATTTAATTGGTTCATTATACACAACTACAATGTACCATAAACACAATTAAAAAAAATGCAACCCCAAATCGTGTTGTAACCTCTTATAATCAACTTTGAACAATTCCATTCAAATCAATTTTAAGTTGGAGTTTTTTGCAGTGTTCAACGATTTAAAAATGTAGCCAACTTAATTTAAAATTTTCTTGTGGCAGCATTTTTTCCGTAAATGCAGGGTGAAAAAACTGAAGGAGATGCAAAAATCTGTCAGGCAACCTCAAGACCACCGCAGCTCCCGAAGGAACTGGAACGATCCTCTGCGATCGTCGCCGATATCCCCAGCGAGATACACCAACGATCAGTAATCACGCTCTGATCGAGAGGCTTATTGCATCAACCAGATTTAAAGGCTTGCCTCCTTTGCACTAAAGGAGTCAGTTGTACGAACCTATAGAACAGATCCTGTTCAAGTAAGGTCGTATGCAAGTTCTTGGACTTTTAATCTTATCGAATGAAAGAACGTATGTTTACACAATGTGGTACTAAATTCTGACTTTTTCCCGTTCTTCCAATTTTGCCCCGGCCCATCACCTCCATTCTACAAAGGCAAAACCACCGTTTTTTTTTTTGAAACATTTGTGATGAACGTATATGTTAACATCAAAATAATGTGCATCTGATGCCTAATTAAATATATGTTAACATCAAGTTGTCTCACGTCAAAAATTTAAAAAATAGAAATTTATGAAAAAAAAAATTAAGAAATTAAAAAAAAATTAAGATTGTTGTACACATCGTAAAAATTCTAGAAAATTAATTTAAAAATATTTATAATTTTTTATATTTTAACATTTCAAATAATATAATTTCACATTTTTCTTGTAATAATACGTTTAATAATGATCAAAAGAATTTGTACAAGACATATAAGGTCAAAAAAATACGTCATGATAAAATTTTTGTTAATTATAAGAGACAAAGGAGAGGAGCAATCGCATATTTTCTGCAACTGGAGTGTCAGCGAAAAGTAGAAGCCGTGCAAAAGCAGCTCCCATGTAAGGTAAAAAATGAATAGAGTTAGAGCGATACGTCATGATTTTGGAGTTGTCTCGTTTGTTAAAAAATATGTTTGTTTACGTAACTTTTGAAAAAATTCTAACTCACTTCTAAAATTAGGGGTTGGTGCAAATAAACACACCCAAATTTTATGTTTTTTTAATGCGATTCTTGAGGTGAGAAAATCAATTTCTTTCTTTCTTTTGACACAAAAATCTCTATTCTTATCGTACCATTTGTTAAAACATATATTCTAAGTAATAAAAAAGTTTACAAACTTTATTCCTAAATAAAACCTAAAATTAAATTATAAAGGTTTTGATATATTGAATTACAAAATTGGTATGTAAATTTTAAATTTTGATATGCCAAACTTTATATCGATATGTTGAAATCACGATAAAAAACTCTTTATTTAGATTTTTAAGATAGAATTTTACGTTTTTCAATATAAACGACATATCGAGTCCATTATTCAATATGTTTATATACAATTCGATATAATCCAACCTAATTAGATCATATCGTTAATCGTTACAATACAATAAATTATAGGTGTATTTGAAAACGAGCTACTTTAATTTTTCATAAACTTTTATATGTCATTATTACACATAAACTCTTATTCTCAATTTACTATATAATTCAAATGTCATTTATAAAATTATTCTTAATTTTAACTCCTTATAATTATTGAAACTAAAATATCTTATTACCAATACGAACCAATTGTTTTTATAATTAACAAAATACGATCCAACATGAATGATGATGCTAACCATGGCCTCGTTTATGAGATATTTTTTCCTTCTTTTTAAATTCTCATATATCATTATTATTATACAAATTTTTATATATAAATTCTTATTTCATAATTTATTATGTATCTTATCATTATTTAATTGATTCATTATACACAACTATAATGTACAGTAAATACAATTAAAAAAATGCAATCCCAAATCGTGTTGTAACCTCTTATTAGCAACTTTGAACAATTCCATTCAAATCAATTTTAAGGTTTAGATGATTGTTTTGAAATGTAAAATATTCAACTCGACTCAAATTAATTGATTTATAGTTTTACTCCCAAATAAATTAAACCAAACCATGCTCAGCATTTTAATTGTCTGACATCTTTCTTTATTTTTTGGTCTCCTCTTCGTGATAAACTTCCTTCTTAGGCTTTAACTTTCTCAGGATATCAAATAAGATGATCCATATCTCTTTCGTCCCATTCCAAAGTACACACAAAAAGAAAATAAAAAGACTTCAATTAAGATCAACTTTAGTTGACTTTTAAAGTCACTTCTAACTTCATTATTATTATACAACTCTAACATATAAATTTATGTTTCTTTAATTACTATACAACTTAACTTTATTTACAAAATTAATTTCAACTTCAATTCTATCCAATTTTCGAAGTTAACTAGAACCAACCTCTAGGGAGACTGAAAAGCAACTCAAGAAAGCTGAAAAGCATTAATTTTACTGAGAGCAATAATTTTCAAATGTCCGTTGAAGATTAAAATTGTGAGAATGTCCACAAGTAAACAGCAGTATAACTACCATAGTTCAAAATTAGCATCACAACAACTGATCTACAAACTGATGATATAGAACATGGAATATGAATAGAGGAGAGTTTTCATAATAGAAGCATAGAAAGCGAATGAATGCTTCTCATATTTCAGTTGCCGAAAGATTCTTGTTGCTTCTTCACCATGGCAAGATGCTTCTTACCCACCAAATGGTCGCCAAACACAACATCTCCATTGCACACAACATTGCATATCGTGCATACTTTTACAGCTTCTGCTGCTGCTCCGCATTCTAACACCTTTCGCTTCTTCGTCTCCAAGTCATTCTTCTTTACCAGAGCACTACTTTTCTCAGCACTATTGATTTTATTGCTCTCTGCATTTTGCAACAAGGATCCCACTCCTGCCACACTCGTCGAAGTTTGTAACATGGGTTGTGCTCCTGCTGTGACTTCTGTTGCCTGTGATATGGGTTGTATTGCTGTTGTAGCCTCCATTGTTGGTGGTAGCATGGGTTTTTGAGCAGCCTCTTCACTCTCCAAAGCCATCTGTTTTTTTGTCCCAGAATCTGCCGTTGCCCTAACAACCTTTTTCTTTACGTGTTTGTTGCTGTTATTGGCCCTGAGGGGTTTTGGCACAAGGGACTCTTTCAACTTCTCTAGATTTCTCTTATGCTTCCTCCCGAGTTTGTGATTGTTGAGGACCTCTTGGCTATTGCAAACAATTTTGCAAACTTCACAATGTACAGATTGAACAAGTTTTACCACCTTGTTTACCCTCTTTTTCCACCTAGCATTGCTCTGTAAAGAATCGAGACTAGTGATTTTCTTCAACTCATTCTGGTATGTTGTGATTATCTGACAAAATTATGAAACCAGAATCAAAAAAACAATGTCATCACATGGAAGGTAAAATTATAATGTAAAAAGAAACCTCATGCAAATGGTCGTGTCAAAATTACCGAATAGATTAGCAAATGCTTATTTTATTAAATATTGATTAATAAAATCAGGCACATAAAAATACAACGAAGTGGAGAAAGAAAATACGAACATGTAGCAAAGAGGAAAAGCACCAAAAACCAATTCCCAAACTTGAGTTGCAGGAAAAAGCTAACCACCAGAAAATCATCTATGGAAACAACCATCTACAAACTTCTAGACAAGAAATCCTCTAATGTTAACAAGTTTAATTCAAGCTTTTACTTGAAATGGAATCCCACTCAAGATCAACAGTTAATCCAAACACTACTGATTGTATCTATGAATCAAAATACGTTTCAGTGTTGAGAAATATGCATCAATACAAGACAGTCGTTCAACAACAATCCCATCTGCAACTAAGATTTGAAGTTCAATGCCAGGAGAACCTCTATTTGTATTGACTTTTGTGTTTCTTTTTTCTTTTGTGTATTATGATATCACTTCAACGAATGCATCTGCATATCAGTTTACTTTGGAAATGGTTTAGCAATTATCTCTGTATTCATGTTAAGGATACAATTGGAAGATACGGTAAATGATTAAATCCCATTATATTATATATTTCTTAAAGTTTCATCCTTGAACTATGTGAATGGTCAGAATACTCAAAAGCAAATTGGCTCATTTCATATAATTCATAGGCTGCAATCCATATATGGACTTCATCAATATTTTCAGATATTGGATTCTCAAGTTGGCTTTAGCCATATTCTTGTTAAAATTCTTAAGAATATATAAGTTTGTATACTTTGTGCATGACAGTAAACAACCATATCATACACTGGTTCTAATATGAATGCCACTGGAAGAACACTAATGCACACTACAAATCCTTCACAATATCTCTAACTTCCGATGCTCAAGTTAACAGTTGTATATGATAAAGGACACTGCTGAGGTTACACGACCAATTTGGAGAATTACCATGGCTTAGATTTTCCAAAAGTCATGACATGAAGATAACACTGCATTTAATAATCTTCCACTCTGATACAAAAAAGATTACATCTTTTCACTTTGTTCAAATAAAAGTCATTTTACTTAAGATAATAAGCTTAACCACTATTCTTTTAGATCAATTCTACAATTGAACTCCAAAATTAGCATGAAGATTTATTCAAACTCCACATCCTTCATACAAAACTTGTGTCTGGCTCCCAACGTTCATATAGGTAATTTGATAAAATAAAAAACACATAAAATTTCATTAATTTTTTGTCATGCCTTCCAGAGAAGTAACTGTGACAATTGTTGCATGGAATCAACCAAGTGATAAGATGAAACAGCTGTTTTGGAGAGCAACCTCATAATATAAGAAAAGAACAAAACAATAATTATTTTTTGAATATTTTACAATGTCAAGTAACCATGAAGTAACAAATTAACAAAAATGCAATTAATAAGATCCTGAATGTGAAAAGAAATTTTATTAGACTGAAGTTTTAAAAAAACCCTTACGTTAGGCTGATATCCTCCTTTTATACACGTATTCCTTCATTGAACTAACATAAAGTCGTGAACTTGGGTAGAACACCAAAAAATTAGAATTTAGCAACAACTCGAGCTTCCTTTCATTATCCTTCCATTGAAAAGAACCCATATTATTTTGAACAGACTCCCTTCCCAGTGCTTCCAGCAACACAGCCTGGCTAAAATCTCATGTCGTTACCAGTTTACCACCAGGAGCAACGAAATTGGATCAGCCACCTGGGATAAAGACTGGAATTGGGGATGATTCGGTGCATTATAAATCCCCAGTAGTCAAGGGAGAATAAATGTCACCAGTATATCATCTAATCGCCTGAACCTCTTTAATCCTCTGATATTTTCCTCCACTCCATCAAATTCGATATACATGTTCTTTCTATTGAGAAGTAATTCTATATATACCTTCTTATTTGATCCAAAGCTAACATATTGGCGGCACCTGCATACATTTTATTACCAGAGGCCTGAGCAGCTTGCAATTTATTCTAGATCGCAATGAGTGACATGTATACGTGCGAGGAACCAAACAACCAAATCCAAAAACCGGCATCTCAAATATCTTCTTCTTCTATATCATGTACTGGAGAGAGAGAGAGAGAGAGAGAGAGAGAGAGAGAGAGAGAGAGAGAGGGGGAGAGGGAGAGAGACGCACATGATTCCACTCTATTCGACGAGAAAAGAAGAAAGGAAACATGATTGCATACCGATCCGCCACTCGTTCCGGCCGGCAGGAAAGGGTGCGCAGTCGCAGGCTCCGATGTTGGAAGATAAGAGTAGGACGGATAAGGAAGCCCCCCGTAGCCATGCGCATGGGACGAGGGAGGAGCAGCAGGAGGAGGAGCTAGCGACGGCGCGTATGCGGAGGGCGCAGCTGCAACGGCCGAATCGACACCGGGCGGTCCGAGAAGGGAGGATGAAGAAGCGTGGGCGTAGGGATACGACCATCCGCCGGCCGAGTAGTCCATACGAGAAGGCTCCGGGGCGAAGAGCCGTGGGAGGGCAGCAGCAAATACACGCACAGAAAGCTCCCCCTGGTGTCGACACCTGCACCTTTCCATCGGACGGTCAGTAATTAAGCTCAAGAACGGCTGAGATTAAACAATATCCATCGCACCACTGCTTCTTAATTCTGTTTAAAAACAATTTCAGACTTTTCGTTTCTAGTTTTTTACGTGCACAAATTTTTAACTTTAAAAGAGGTTTGTATTTTTAAAAATTATAGAAAATAATATAAAATAGTAAAAATTTTAAAATGCAATTAGAAATTTTCAACTAAAAAGGGCGTAGAAATTTTCAACTACAAGGAGTTTGTGTTTCTTAAAAATCAATAAAAATGAAAAAAATGTTAAAAATTTATTATTAAAATTTTAAAAATTTGTAAATAAAAAATTTTATAATATTATTTGTACATCTTATAAAAATAAATGAAATTTTATATTTAATTTTAAAAAAATTAAAAATATTCTAAATTTTTAATTTTTAAATGATAATAATAAAAATTTAGATTTACCTTTTTACTAATTTACAAGAAACACAGATCTCCAACAAATGCAACCTTTAGGATTGTATTTTTTTCCTTTTTGTAAATTCTTATATGTTATTATTATCATATAAATTCTGATTTCGTAATTTACTATATATTTTACTACTATTTGATTGATTCATTATAAATACAATTTAAAAAATGTAACCAAAGTTTAAGATTGAGGATTTTCGAAGTTCTCAAATTTCAAGAATTCATTTTACACTACTACTGCATTATTATTGAAATTTTTTCTTTTTTTATTAGTTTCAATATTTTAGAGCGTGACATTATCATCGACTCCACAACACTCCTAGGGATAGATGATGAACAAACATTCTATTACGTTTGAACCTTAAAGTGGTAAAATAAATAAATTAAAATTATAAAGTAAATTATAAGATAAAAATTTATATATAATAATTTATACAGTAATAATAATATGTGAAAGTGTGTAAAGAATTGACTTAATATAGCAAACATGACTTTGACAAAAAATTCTTTCCTCTTAAAGATGCCATTAATAAAGATTTTTGTACAGGTTCATCAACTGCTATAAAACTGTGGCTATCAGAAACTCAAGTGGTTCACAACACCAAATATTTTGATCAAGAATGGTTGCATTTGGACCATTCCTACTCTTGTTAAGTGTAAGAAATGATTTCTTATATAGTTATTAACAAGATAACATGCATATGGAACAACAACCTTCAGGATTTAGAAATCAAGTTTTTCCTCGTCATGTCTGTAAGCTTTAAGGGGCCTTAAATATGATTTAAAAGCAAGTTCCTCATGCTCGGTTCAATAGATTAAATGAATTTCTACTTGATTTTTGGGTTCACCTGCAGTCATGTTGATGATCCTTGTCTGTTTTTTTTTACATAGAACACACCACCATAGACTTTACTTTCTTTTATTTGTCGATGAACGGGCTTTTACATGAATGCATAGCAAAATTGAGTTCAGAATTTTCCATTAAAGATCTTGGGTCAAATTCATCATTTCTTGGGCATTCATCAAATTCAACATCAACCTTTTGGTTTTTTTCTCAAGTCAAACTCAATATGCTCAAACTCTATCAAGTAAATTTGGTACGAATCAATGTAAACACCTATTAATACTCCTGTTGCTCTTGAAACTCAAAATGCTTTGTGCGACAGATCCTAGACATCATAGAACCTTCCCAGAAAAACAACCACTTCGCTGAAAACTGTAATTACAAAAGCAATTACAAATGCATATTGACACGAAATTAAAAGCTTCTTATTCAAAAGAAAAAACAATAAAGTTGGTTCCTAACCAGAGCGTTTTAAAGAAGTAAGTTGAATTTTACGATTTTCAAAAAAATATACAATTCAAGATAAAAATATAATAATATTGATTTAATTTTATGATTAATAAAAAACATAAAAATTATTTGATAAATAGTACTTAGAATACTATAATGTACAATAAAAAATATAATTATATAATGATAAATACCCAGACAAACAATACCTATGATGCAATTTCCTCATCGTCAAAACTAAACACAACCAATGAACACACCCCAGTTCTGGTAGACATCTGTGGAACAATGTATTCGAGAATGAGCTTTAACAATTCCAATAAGAAATTACATTTTTGTAACTTAAACGTCCAACTTTCTGTCAAAACTAAAACTATTAAATTCATTCTCAAACGATACCAAATAAAAAAGAAGATACCTGTGAATCAAGAGAAAGGAGAAAACAAAAGAACGAAGACGGCAAAGGATTACAAAGGATGCAAGTGAGGATGTACTCTTCCAACAAAAGCTACTCATCAGATGGTTAGATTGAGACCGCTCCCTTCAAAAGAAAGAAAGCTTGTAGCGGTGAAGAAAGCAAGAAGATACCACGAGTACGACGGCCTTTACACTTGGGAATACGTTACGTTCCAACTTCCAACGCGATGGCATTTACAAAGCTACTCTGAATTCAAAAGAAGAGCATTGGGGCCACCCGCACCTGCCGATATATACACAGCCCCAAATGCCAATGAAAACAACCGAGAGACGATAAATTTTATTACCATAGCCAGGGCCCGCGTTGACCAAAAAGAGAGAGAGAGAGAGAGAGAAGAAAGAAAAGAACTCCAACTCAGGACTGCTTTACACCGCACCCTGACCATTCCCCGCCGAATCGTCCCAAGCTCCCTTCCCAAACACCTCTTCGATGACATTGCACGTCGGAAGGAAGTCGACCTTCTCTGATACGGACAAATAACCTTCCCATGGCTTTTGCTCGCAAGCAACCTTACACTCGGGGTGCTGCGAGAGACGAGACAGAGCGCCCGTGCACCCTCCACGCAGATTCTTACCAGACCCCGCTGGCATCTCGCCCGCATTGCGAGAATCTCCCCCACCGTGTTGAACCTCGTAGGATGTACAGGAATCATCTTGAAAATCTTGCTCCACACTTTGGCAGGTATTTCCCACGGTTAGGATGCCACCTGATTTGTAATCCACACATCCTTCAGAAACGCTCCCATTGTTTGCAATGCCATAAGCATCAGAACCATCTTCTTCTTCTTCTTCTTCTTCTTCTTCTTCTTCTTCTTCTTCTTCACGTTCATCGTATTGGTAAATACCTTCGTGGTCATTGGGAGATTCTACTGCAGAGTCATCTTCATATTCTTCCATGCTAAACTGAATATCCCCGTACCCTTCCCATTCATCATTGTCACTGTCCACATACATTGTCTGACACCTGTTCTGTGATGCCCTCTTCCTAAGGATGAAAACGTTGTAGTAATAGCTCACAAGGTCCTTGCTGCTTCGGGAAGGAAACACCCGGGGAAGAAATTCCCAGAAGTCTTCGCCCAACGAAGGCGGATGGGTGAGTACAACTTGTTGGAATAAACGCTCCTCCTCGTCCGTCCATTTCAGAGCTACAACCTCCCCCATGTCACAGAAGCCAAGCTCTGCAAACTTGTGTGATCCTACCGTCCCCCAAAATTCTTCTCTGGCTTCATTTACATGTTTCCTTACACAATTCACGGAACCCTGCTCATTGCAGTCACAACACAATCCACCTTGCCAATTTTTGGCATCCGTAGGAACCTCTGGTCCAGAATCAGGCATTGCAAGCACGCAGGTACCCAAAAACTTCTCCATGTTATTGTCATCACGAGCTTCTTTACTTCCCTGTGATCTCCATGCAGGAATATCAGCCTGATGATCCGGTCCCAAAGCAACCTGTTTTCGGGGATAATAATAATCCCAGAAGAATCTGTGCGTGTTTTCTGAAAGAACTTGTCGGTTAGATGGATGATTTTTCTCACTGTAGTCAGTATGGAAAAACACTCTTTGAGAAGCCTCTTTTGCAATTGAATCATTATTATTTTGCAAGTCCCATGGCACGTTGGACATGCCATATGGATAATTTCCAATAGAATCCCCTCCTATCACTTTATTGTTGCCATCCTCAATGGCACCATGCAGAAGTATGGCATCTGCCAGTAAAAAAAGGTGAATAGATCATCCAAATTTCACCAGGAAACAGGTGTATGAACTATAATGTACCTGAAACATGAGGCATTTGAGCAGGTAGATTATGAGCAGGGCAAGAAACTTCATGATCATAGTGGACATGTACTTGTCTTGGGCGCTTCCAGGTATGCTCACATGACTCATCAAAGTCTAGTGGCCGTTTGGCTAGCTCAGGATGAAAAACATCATCATTACTGCCATTTGTTACCGTTGAGATGTTGACAAAGCTTGGAGAATCACCAACTGGTTGATCATCAAGAAGGAGAAGGTCCTCATGGATTCTGTGAATGTTATCTGCAGTAGCAAACTGGTAATTATGCCAATCAACCATGGATGTGCTATGACCTGGAGCCTCCTCAATCTTAGCTTTTCCACCTTCAAACAAAACGTCTTAGGTAAGAACAAAACTAATAACTAGCAATAGAAAACTTGCTTCATTGTCTTACCTGGAGCCGTAGAAAACATATAGGAACCAATTACGTCTGATGAAGCCATATGATTCATAGAATCTATTTCCCTAACAGGCTCAAAAAAGTATTGATGACTCTCATCAGAAAATGGTTTCTTGTTCTGCTTAAGCACCATTCTTTTTGAAACTGCAGAAAGTATTAAGTCACTATAAAATGACATAATAGGCAAGATATTCTACAATACAAAGATACAAGTGCATAATAAATTTTATAAGGAAATATGACATTTATATATACACCTCAATAAAGCTGCACGATGTGATTCATTTGCTTCTGAACAAGTTATCCTTATATATTATATAAACCCATAAATTCATGTGAAGTTTTGCAGACTCACCTACAACACAAATCACATCATGCCCTTCCAGGCATATTACATATATAATTTTCATGTATCATGCCTGAGTATCTTATAAGAAAGCAATGTATCTCCAGGAATTTGCACGTTTGTGAGCATTATCTATAAAATACAGTCGAGCAACCAGTCTTAAAGGAAAACCAACAAACCGAGTTGGGAAGACCAAGATAAGCCTCAAGCTTAATCATATATTCTTATAGAGAAAGATAAGCCTCAAACTTGATCATTTATTCTTTTTCTATAAATGCCAATGGAAAATACAACCATAATGACTATAAAATAGAATTTCTGGTCATGAAGATAGAGAAAAAATCGAAAATAGAGAGCTTGTCAACATTGACTATTCCTGAATAACCTCAAACAATATTGATCTTATCCAATTTCACTTTCATATCAAATATTTACAATTCGAATAATAAGGTAGAATAATTTGTCTTATAGGTCAGAAATGCCTAACAAAACAAATTTAGCCATATGATAAATACTACACAAAAACTATTTCTCATATAAAAAAACCACAAAATAATTTCAATTCTGTAATATTTCTCACTTTTCAATACTCCTGCATCAAATCAACCACAAACAAAGTTAACACTGAGAACGTTAAACACTTACTAGCAGTAAGGATTATTACTACTGCCAAATGCATACTTTCCACTTTCACATCAATTTTATTCATTAGAAGAACATATTTGTCTTACTTTAGGCTTGATTCTTCTACCTCACGAGTCATAACCATACTTTTTAGTTCGAGTATAATTTATCAGAATTAGTGTAACATGCCTTACAATTAATTGTTGCAGTTGGTTGATACCAATTTACATTTGAAGTCACTGACGTTACTCAACTGAATCATAAATAATGTTCCCCCTTGCTGAGTTGTGTGTACCCCATTCCAGTATATCAAACATATAATGAATACAAGTTACAAAAAAAAGGAGATCCAGATTTTTTGAAAGAATTGTGATCACATAAAGTCCAAAATTTGCAAGATACATTCATGTCAAGTGAAATAATCCACGAAATTTACAAATGCATGTTTAAAAAACTCAAACACAAGAAATTTGAAAGTGTATTGTAAAGTGCGTAGTAAGAACTAGAGACTATAGAAAGAGGTGATGACAGTATTATCTTTTTTCCGAAAAATAGATGGCAGTACTAGCTATGAGAGAACAAAACGAGGTGTTGATGGAAACAACATTATAATAGATTTATACAGCATGACTACAATGCATTCGGAAATTATCCTGAACAAGGAAATCGGGCGAGAAGTTACGGCAAGTGAATTTCAATCAAAAGGGGCAATTATACCTTTCTACCGTTTTTACCGGACGGGAAGATTTAGGCGCGGCGATTTTGTAGGGAATGAGTCAGAACAATAAAATAATTTTGAAAAGAGGAACCCTAAATTTAAAAATAAAAAAATATAATCCCCAAAAAACCAAAAATTACTCGAAACAAGGGGGAAACACCGAAAATTAGAGGGACGGACCCAGACAAAAATAAATAGGGGGGAATTCTTTAAAAGGCACAAAATCGACACAAACCCTAGAACAATCAAAGCGCGCGCGCGACGCCACAAACCCTAGAAATCAAAACACCAGCAATCAAACCAAATCGTATCGAGATACGAAAGATACCGAGGGCAGGAAGCGAGAGACGTCAAGAGGGATGCCGGATCGGACGGAACCCTAACCCTAACACTAGATTCGAAACGCGGGCGGACGAAATTGGGATCGACGGGAGGCGAGACGGGAGATGATACGACGGGTGGGGATAGATCGGGAGATCTGGTGGACGAATCGGGGGGTGGGGAACGAGATCGAAGGTGTTCGGGGTCGCGATCGAGATCGGGCGAGGCGGATTTGGGGACGAACGAACGAAGGGGGGGGGAGGGGGGGGGTCAAGTGGGAAAGGTTGACTCGTCGAGGTCGAGGGTCGATATTTTTATTATCATCGTCTTTTCTTCTTCTTTTTCTTGGTTTACGTTAAACGTTTTTTTTACCGTACATCAATTTTTATCCTATTTTTATGTATAATTATTCATATAAATTTTCACATTTAAACTTTTATTTAATAATTTATCGTAATAACTTTAACCTTATTTATTTTATTATTTTTAATTTTAATTCTTTTTAATTATTAAAATTAGTTACACAGTAAATAATTTTACAACAAATATACCACCATTCCATTGCTGGTTTGAACGAGCATTGAAGTTACAACAATGTTCTTATGAATTATTTACCCTAAGATAGATGATTAGAAAATTGTACTAAAATTTATGATCTTGCGTTGGAAGCTTTATTAATGTAGAAGAATTATTAATAATTTTTAAAAAATAAATAAAATAAAAAATGATCCAAAAAGGATATGGTAATTTCGGAAATGGATCGTACAGTTGGATTTAGGTGCCGTGACAATAAATTGCATTGATATTATAAAACAAATTGATTGTATTGGAATAATAACTACTGGTGATTAAATTATCAATAACTAAATGATTAATTATCTCAATTTCTTTTTAAAAAAAATCTCCAATCGGGACGGAGACCCAAAGTAAAAAAAATTACGCATTTTTTGAGGTCAACTTTGAAATTTAGATATAATTAATTTTATGAATGAAATTAAATCTATATAGTAATTAAAATGATGAAAATTTATAAATTAAAATTTATATAATAATAATAACGTTGAAAATAATTTTAAAAGTAAATTAAAATTAATCTCACTTTCAAAGTATGCGAAGGTAACCAATGATATGTGTATCATCGTGTAAATGATAACACATATGATAGATGAATGATGATTTCCCAAGTGTAGTTTTGATAAAGATTACTTCCATAAACTACGGAAATATACTAATATCTTTCAATAATCACTACTAAACGTGTCGTTCGTACTTCATCACTGGTGAAAAGAATGAGCAAATAGAATAATAATTTTCTAGTAAAAAATTTACTTTTAAAATAACATTTACACGGTAATCCATGTAGCAGGCATCTAGAACTCCTCACACAAACCAAACATCTTAACCATAGGAATCTCGTCATGATAAATGGATAAGAAAAACCACAGATTCAAATGCTAGTCAAAATTATAAATACCAATCGATCATAATGTGACTCACAGAATCTGAATTTCCAAAGGAATTATTTCGATCCACCTTTTGAACCAAACGGCATTGAAGTGCCCTTAGCAGAACACCACTCACCCCACGAAATTTTAATAATGCACAGAAGCAGTTTCACATTTGCTCAGCTCTGTGGAAACCAGGTAAATAAATAGTTTTCTACCTGTAAGAAACCTGACCACAGAAAAGCTAGTCGCTAACATGAATTGACCACACGGCTCTTTCGTTTAAACCCAAAAAGAAGAAGAGAAGTGGATGGTGAAAAAGAGTGAGCAGTCCCTGATGCCTGCATCTCTTTGAATGATCAATGGACAATGATGCTTGGGAATGGTAAATGGACTTTATATCTCATAGACATGAAAACACGTATACCGAATGAAAAGTACAAGGACCATTAACAACAGCCAAAGAAACGTTATGGCTTCTTTGTCTCTGTATCGGGATAGAAGTCCTAGTCAGATATGATACGAGACCAACAACAAGAGCATGCTGCTAAACAAAAGGACCATGTCTTTATGCACGAGAAGAAAACAATTGGAAAAAAATCCTCATTTCAAATCCACCGCTTGATCCCAAAACCCCAGCAGGCATTATATCATAGAAGGCATAACCTTCAACCAGGCATCCAGTGGCTTGCCAATGGAGTAGACGATGAACCCAATCTTCCTCAGCTTCTCTGGATCCACCACGTCACGCCCATCAAATATAAAAGCCGGTTTCTGCATGTTATCGTGGATTTTCTGATAATCCAGGGTTTTGAATTCATCCCACTCTGTCAGGATGCACACACCATGTGCATCTTTCGTAGCCTCGTATGCATCCCAGACCACACTAACCTGCTTGATCGCCGTCGGGCTCATAGGCTGCAGATGGAGTGGGTGATCCCAGTCAAATTTTTTCATGGCAAGGTCCCTCTGGATCTGGTCCTCTGCAACCTGCGGATCATAGATGCTGATTTGGGCCTTGTCCCCTAGTAGACCCTTGCACACATCGATGGCGGGAGTCTCCCTTGTGTCACCGGTATCCTTCTTGAATGCAAAACCAAGCACGGCAATTTTCTTCCCTGAAACAGTGTTGAACATAGATGACACCACCCTGTTAACAAAGCGGCTCTTCTGGTAGTCATTGATCTTGATCACCTGCTTCCAGTAATTTGCAACTTCTTGGAGACCGTTGCATTCACAAATGTAAACAAGATTGAGGATGTCCTTCTGGAAGCATGATCCACCGAATCCAACACTAGCATTTAAAAACTTGGATCCAATCCTAGAATCCTTCCCCACAGCATACGACACCTCAGAGACATTGGCACCGGTGGCTTCACAGAGGGCAGACATGGCATTGACAGATGAGATCCTTTGTGCCAGGAAAGCATTTGCAGCAAGCTTGGATACCTCTGCAGACCACAAGTTGGTGGTAATGATCCGGTCCTCTGGCACCCAGTGAGCGTAGACAACCTTCAGTGCCTGGACGGCCTTCCGGCCCTCAGGGGTCTCCCTTCCACCAATGAGCACCCGATCAGGTGCAAACAGGTCCTGGATTGCAGTGCCCTCAGCAAGGAACTCTGGATTTGAAAGGATCTGGAAGTTAATGCCATTGCTGTTGTGAGTAAGGATCTTCTCAATGGCCTCTGCAGTCTTCACTGGGACGGTAGATTTCTCCACAACAATTTTGTCAGACTTGGAAACATCAGCAATCATGCGGGCTGCACTCTCCCAGTAGGTAAGATCAGCAGCCTTGCCAGCACCAAGCCCGTGGGTTTTGGTCGGTGTGTTCACTGAGACAAAAATGATGTCTGCCTCAGCCACATGCTTCTCTATATCAGTGCTAAAGAAGAGGTTGCGGCCTCTGCACTGCTTGACCACATCATCAAGGCCTGGCTCATAAATCGGAAGCTGTTCACTGTTCCATGCATTGATGCGGATAACAGATATGTCCACAACCACCACTTCAATCGCAGGGCACTTGAGGGCAATGACAGCCATGGTTGGTCCACCAACATACCCAGCACCAAGGCAGCAGATCTTCACCATTTTTACTCGACTATGTGTAGATGTTACCTTTCAGCATCAAAAACAAAAAAACAAATAAGCTACTACCGAAAAAAGACAGAACAGACAAGCAAAAATGAGTGCATGTATATACCAAAATTAGGTAATCTAAAAGTCCAATCCCTATTCCAGAGCCTCTGGACAAAGGGGTTCATTGATTGCAGGCTGTGTAGCAAGGGGTCCACTTCCAGAACTTCATTATTCAAATGTTAAAGGAAAATTTGCAGAGACATTGGCGTACTTGAAGATTAGAACTAATGAGAGAAATTAACTATTCAAATCTCCGTTAGCTGTGGCCGTATTAGCTTCTTTATCTTCTTTTTTCTTAACTTGCATTTGATTTTATTGTCTAATAACTGTTATATAACCTATGCTTGACAGTGGTTTTCACAGTCAAGCTTCTAGTGATATATATCTCTACCAGTTGCAAAAAAAACAAAAACAATTTAAATCTCAGCGTGGCTCAATTTTTTTTATCATAATACAGAGTTTCAAAGGTATAATAAATATAGTCTTTTGCTCTGAGAATGCATGATCCAGTGCTCAGTCTTACAATTAAAGAACCAGCGTGAAAAGGGGAAAAAAACAATTCAGTGAATCAACACCACTGGCCTACATAGTATCTGTGTACTCATTAATGAACAACGGACAGTGTAATTCTTTTTCCACTCTATTGTGAGGGAAGAGATCCTTATTAAAATCCAAACAAAAAAGCAGTATCGTTAACAAAGAAGAAAGAATTTGTGTAATAATTTAAATATCTTCTGTGACCCACAAGGGAAACTAATAATTACCTACTGGAAGGTGGACAACAACATGAGGGATCTAGATCGAGTCAGCCAAGAAGCGACATGAGAAAGAAACTCATGGTCTCAGGAGAAACCACTTGAAAACAGAGAAGGCATACCGGTGAGCGTGATTTTGACTGACATCCACGCACGGGATTGTGCTTAGTACATGACGTTCCTTCCACACGGAATGCGTAATAATCAACACCAAAACCACCATATAGACGTCCTAAATAAAATCCCCAAACCTAGACGGAAACCTAGGATGTACACCGCAATGTCAGATCTGCAACCACGGCAAGGCAGATCTACAAGCCCGTCGTCTCCCACAAAACAAGGCCCACCATATAGCAAAGCAAGCAACAATGAAGAACACAGAGAGATCAGTGGTGGCGTCGGCAAACCACACGATCACATCTCCACATGCATTGTGAGGGGAGGCACGAAGGCAAGCGCAAAGTGAAAAGGAAGGGGAATTGGGAAAAACCCAGTTCGACAAATTACCTCTGGAACTTTGTGGGATTGTCGGCTGGCTGGCTGGTTGGCTGGCTGGCTGGCTGGCTGGTTGGCTGTTGGAATCCCGAGTGGAAACCAGAAGAAGAAAACGGGGAAGAGTAAACGAGCAGAGAGATTGTGCTGTGTATGCAAGAAAATGGAGGGGGCTTGAAGTGGTTAAATACTGAGAGGACCCGGTTGGGATCTACCCATGCCCAACCCACACAGGAACTAACCAGGCAAATTCAGAAGTTCCATTGATCCACTGCGAAAAACCAAAGGTGAAGAAAAAGGAAAGGATGGGTGGAATATTCAACGCGTTTTCACAGCGAGGAGCCCACTGAACCAAACCAACCACAATAATCACCATTCTTTCCCTCTAATGACCTTTTTACGTTTTGAATGGTAAAAATTACGACTATTACATTAGAGAAAATATTCTTCCTTTAATCAAAATTAAATTTAAATTATTTAAATTTTTTAATAACTTATTTAACTAATATTTATCGTATATTCGACAATCTTAATAACAACTTCTTCCTTTCGTACTAACATATTATCATATTTTTAAATCTTTGTTTCTTAAATCTCTTGTTAGTCACTCTCTATCATGTATACGTATATATATAAAGACTTAAAATTATGTACTACTTATTTGTTTAATATTTTACAAATATATTATAATTATCTTAAAATAATAATTTCTCAAAAATTACGAATATTATTATTTTTAATTAATTAAATTATAATGATTAATTAACAGCTTCACCGTAATCAACATCTCCAATGGTGAAAGACACCACAGGAACCACTGCTTTTGATCAATTTTTTTCCATTAATCGCTGTTATATTCTGTAACTTATTTGTATTTCCGATCATTTCTAGAACTTTAAATAATAATAATAATAATAATATCTTAGACAATCAGAGAAAGAAGCAGAAATTGGGGGAAAAGTGGAGCGATTTCTTGTGGTGGTGGTGCTGCCCTATGGAGGTTGAGATTAGCTGGCGGTGGTGATTGGAGTGATGGGAGGAAGCTTCAAAAGCCAGGAAAGGCAGGCGGGGGGGAAGGACGAGGTGATGGCGGTGGAAAGGAACGTTTCGAGTGCGGACGAAGCAAAACAAAGAGAAGAACGTGTTCTGCAGCGGCATTGTTTTGCTTGCCAGGAGGAAATGGGAAATGCTTCGCATGAGGAGCCAAAGCACCGATTCGTCCAAGATCCAAGCATGGATGATCATCAGGCGAAGGCGAAACCTTGCCCTTCCCCTTCCAGATTTAAAAAATAAAGAAGAAGACGAAGACGAAGAAGACGAAGAAGAAGAAGAAGAAGAAGAAGAGGAAGAAGGAGAAGGAGAAGAAGATCAGAGGTTCGGTGATGGGAGGTGCGTTCGTTACCGACCGATGATCTCTCGGTTGAACAGTGGCCGCAAAGCCTTCCTCCGCCCGCACCGCCGGTTTCGGCCGCCGCAGGAAACAGATTTTTCAATTTTCACCCCACGACCGTTTCACCACCTGCGGACGTGAGCCTTCGGGCTTGACGGCGTCCTCGGAACGCACGTGAAATACGATAAATTTTTTTCGACAGTTAGGCCTCGTCAACGAAACTTCGCCATCCAAACGATTTTGAAAATTTAAATTTAAAAATAATTATATAAATAATATTAAAATTATATAATAAATTATAAAATAAAAATTTATATAAAAAAAATTTATGTAAAATTAAAATTAAATTTGAAACTAACCAAATAAATAATACCTTAAATTTTATTTGACAACTATTATAAGTGAGAGTTCACATTTTTCAAGTCAATATAATTCCTAAAATGAAAAATATCTTATTATTTTCTTCTTTGATAGTTATAATAAAAATATCTATTTTTATTATATCTTTTGTTAAAATATATATTTTATATAATAAAAATTATTGTAAACCTTATTTTTAAACGAAACGTTTGTAATAAAATTAAAAGATATAGTTATGGACGTGTGTTTAAAGAAAGATTTAAATTTGAGACATTAAAATTTTAAAATTTCTGATATACCCTGAAATACAATAAATTTTTGATCATAACGTGAATAATAATTACAAGAATAAATCCTCACACCCACAAGATTAAATTTCGAAAGTTTCACGTAAAAAATTCGATCATAACGTGAATAATTATTATTTTATTACAAGAATAAATCGTTTACGTTACCTAATATTCCTGAAGAAGTTACCAAGATTGAATCATAATTTATTATTTGTTTGTAAATAATTTTTTAACGTTAATTTTAATTTTATATTAATTTTTATGTATAATTATTACTTTATAAATTTTTATCTTAAAATTTACTATAAAATTTAATTTCATTTATCAAGTTATTTGACACCTATTTACAAAAGTACTTTCCTCTTCCATCTTCTACTCAACTTTTAGTATTTTGACATGTATAAAAAGACATTAAATGGGTCATAATTTTTACTTAAATTTTTTAATAATAACAATAAATTTTAAAGTTTGACCGGGTAGAACGAATTTTTTAAATAAATTTATTGGTGTGATTGGATTCAAAATTCCCACAGTTTTCACATTGATCGAAGATTTGGGGCCCGCGAGACCAGTTGGAATTGATCGATACGTCGCACCGCACTCTTTGTGAACCGGAGCACCGGTTTATTTTTTCATTGTGGTCCATATCATAGAAAAAGATGGAGATGATTGGGTGGTTCTGCACTGATTTTTTAAATTTTCGTCTACAGTCAACGTCAACAAACGAGGAAGGTGCGGAACCAACCAACCAACCAATGTTATAACAAAGTTTAGTATAATTTCATTTACATATTTGATAGTATATAGTATTTTTATTAAATAAAATATATAAATAGTAATCGTAGTAGTTTTATTTACCGTAGTATCTAAATGTAAAATGACAAAAATAATTATACTTTTAATAATTTTTGTAAGTTTATTTCTCTAACATCGATTATTTAACAAAAATTAAGAAAAATAAAATCTAAAATTATATCATACGATGAGAAAACGTGAACTGTCACTCTACCTAATCTGACCATATTTTCAAACATATGGTTTCATTCTTTTTTTTTACTCTTAATTTTTAAAAGTATTTTCAAAATTTAACGATGATATGTATATTTTTAAATTTATTTTTTCTACTATCAAAATTATTTTTCTTTTTTTTCGATCTTAAAATTATTCTATTGAAAATTATTTTTTCCTCGAAGTAAAAAAACCAAAAAAAGAAACGGCGCATTCACGTGATCTTCAGATTCAAAATGAATTTATTTCACATCCTGACAAATGGTTACGAGTATTTTTATTTTTTTAAATAATTTCTGTAGGTAAAGCACGTGAGGAAAGTTACAGTAGAAATTGTATAAATAAAAATAAGAATATCGCGTAATTTATAATCCATGTATTGTTTATTTTTATTTCACTTATTATATAGATAATTTTATATAAATTATCACATATTATTATTATGTAAATTTTCACATGTAAACTTCTAATACATTACTTTTTGTATAATTTTAACTTAATTTATTTTACTGTTTTCCGATTCTAGATCTTGATATTGACTAAAGTTATAAATAAATGGGTCAATTGACGATTATTAATACCTTAAAATGACACATACGATTAAAACACCGACAACAGCAACCAACCAACCAACCAGGCCAGAGCCATCAGGATCATGGGAAATTATTTAAAAAAAAATCGATAAAATTATATTAACGTACGCTTTTGATTAATCTGGTTATTTATTTTTCGGTTCTTCAAGGTTTAAGGTTTCCGAGCTCATGAATATTAACTTATCATATAAAAGTAGAAGTCACACTTTTGTTAGATTTTTTTACTTTTTTTTGGTACGCACAAACAATAATAAAAAGATTTTCTTGAATTTCTGTGACGTATACAAATAAATATAATTTTTTTAAAAAAAATTATTTCTTAATTTTATTTTATTTTTTTCATTCTCAAATTTAAGTGGTCACTCTAGAAAATGAAATAAATGAACAATGCGGAGATATATTGCTTTGTTTTTATTACTATAAATAAATGCCTCTAAATAAATGCATGCAACAGAAGAAATAATAAGTCACTGGAAATTAAATAAAGAGAGAACTTCGGTTCATTTCAAAAGTTATATAGAGTTAAAATTAAAGTTAATTTTGTGAGCGAAGTTAAAATTACATATTAATTAAGATGATAAAAGTTTATAGTTAAAATCTATACAATAATAATGATGTTAAAAGTGATTTTAAAAGTAGACTAGAATTGATATTAAATAACGTCAGAGAAAGAGTAAAAAAATTGGTAAAATGGGTTTTCATTTTTTTTGAAAGGCATTAAATGACATATGTGCCTTAGGGCAATATTTTATATTTGGTAAGACGTCCTTATATTGTGAGTGACAAGAATTAAAATAATATTCGTAATAAATAATGAACATCTCAAATGGAGCTCTCTTTTTTAAAAAAAAATCATAAATTTTATTCATCATATTGGGACAATCTCAAATGGAGCTTTCTTGATGGATGCCATTTGTGCTCCAAGAAATTCAAAATCTCAACCAAAACTTTTGACTTTATTTATATCTTGGAAATATCATTAAATCACTTAAATCAGTTTTTTATTACCTTATTTTTGATAAAAAGCTCCTGATTTATTCTTAATAAGATCGTTTCTAAGGTACACTTTGTATTCTCTTTAGCTTATATACAACAAACAAATAATATAGATCAATTAATGTATTTCTTATTTTGCAAGAAGACGTAAAGATTCTTAATTTCTTTAATATATAGTTGTTCATTTACGAAGGAAGGACCATTTATATTATAAGATCAAGACTTGCCACCAAGAAGACTGTCTTTGTTACGATTGTCACAATTTTTTTTAATGTAAGACTATTTTAACGTTCCTCGGTCTTTATGACATTAGACACTTTCTTTTTAACTGATAGTTAATATATATCTTACATCATAGGGTGTGTAAACTTGACTCTAATACAAAATAATTTTTTCTCGTAAAATTCAATTGATTCATTGATTTATGTTATCTTACATTGATCGATAGAAAGAAGATCATTTATATTACAAGATCAAAACTTGCCACCAGTTTTTCCAATATAGGATTATTTTCAACACTTCCTTGTACATGTGACATACAATGAATACTTTTCTTTTAAGCAATGATTTACACATGTCTTACGATATAGAGTATATAAGTTTACTTTAATACTGTATGAATTCTTTTCATCAAAACTAATTAGCTAATTAAAGAAGGATCATTTGTGTTGTAGGTTTTGTATTTGTCACCAATTTTTCTTGATATAAGACTACCCTCCACAGTCTTCAAAAAAAGTGAATGAGAAATAAAAAATCGAAACCAAAGCTTTAAAATTAATTAAAAACAAGTATTTTAGTTAATTAGACGAACGGCGATACCTAAATTAATAGTATCTAAACATTTTAGACTTTATTTGGTAAAAGGTGTTCTAGCTCTAATAACTGAGGAGAGTTAGAATTGAGAGTAATTTTGTAAATGGTATTGAAACTGCAAGATAAATTGTAAAGTAAAAATTTGTATATAAAAATTTGTATAATAACAATATACGTGAAAATTTGTGAAAAACTAAAACTTTCCATTCTCAAATGAAACTTTAAGCCTTATTTGTTTTAACTTTAAAAACTCTAACTTCACGTAAGTTCTTACATATCATCGTTATCATATAAATTTTTATCACATAACTTAATATATAATTCTAATACCGTTTGTTTTACTACTTCCAACTCTTGTTATTCACAATTATTAAAATTAACTACACAATAAGTAAAGTTAGAAAAGAAAAGAAAACGTACCCTCAGTATCTTCATAATTAAATAGCCACCAAAACAGCTCAACCAATCAATCATAGATTCTGCTAAACTTGCAATGCAAATAGCAGATGCCACCACATGCAAATAATTCTCAAAGAGGAAGCGGTAGGTCTCCTCCCACACCACTGAAATCTCAAAAGCAGCTATTCAATCTTAAACATGAAGCAAAGACCATACTCATCAATTTGAAGCTCATCATTGAAGGTTAATTTTAGTTAACTCCTAAAATCACTTTTAATATCATTATTACTATAAAAATTTTAACAACCTTAATTACTATACACATTAAACTCTGTTTACAAAATTAATTTCAATTTTAGTTCTATACAACTCTCAAAGCTAATTGAAGTAAAATAATGTGATACCCAAGGGATTTCACAGTATTTATCACAATGTCTGGCGCTATGTTTAAGCATTATTTTAAATTACCACTAAATTAGTATTCTAGTTGGTTGAGGAACTTCCCTTCAATCTTACGGTTTTTGATTCAAAATTCCAATCACGTAGTTGATTATCCATCTAATATTAAAAGTATTAGCTTATTAAACTAAGAAATTCAACTTCTACCGTCTTTGTAGGTTTTTTTTTTTTTTTTTACGAAAATGAAAAGTTCAGATGAAAATGAAAATAGTAAATTAATAATGCCAGAAAAAAGATAATGTTTAAAATTTGGAAAATAGAATGTTTAGAAAGTTTTTTTAAAAATGATTATTTTGAAAATTAGTAAATAATGATAATTATTTTGAAAATTAGTAAATAATGATAATTATTTTGAAAATATGTACTAATTGAAAGTGAAAATATAAATATTCAAATAAAATTTCATATCTTCCTTTTTCTTTAATACTATCTAATGCTAACTTAATGCTAGCTTAATTTTCTTTTAAATTACTTTATAATTTTAGAAAAGAAGATTAGACTGCAATTATAACTGCTAGATAATTTATTCACTCACACATGCACTAATTACTTTTATCTGCATAATATTTATTCCTTATATTGTGCTGGCATGAAAAGAAAATTAAAATGTGCGTCGTTGAACAATTAAATACTAAACAATCCCATCTTATTCCATTGATAAAAAATCCACATTTACAATTACAAAAATAGAACAAGAAAATTGTAATAGAAGTAAACAGTGGACAATGAAAAGAATGGGTTTTGTGAGACAATTAACATTAGCAGATTAACAACAGATCAAAAAATGGGATGTAGAATTGGAATAAAGCCATAGATGTAGAGAACAACAAGGTTCCCCCAATGGAAACATCTCCACAATCAGCTTTTGTGATTATATTCTTCAAGATCTATCCCTTATCACCTTTTACGCTGCAATAAAGTTTGTCCTGTGTTAGCTGAAGCAGTTGATGTTGTTTGTTGAGCATATCTATTATCTACCATCCTCATAAAACACAAACATTTGAAGGAATCAATCATCTATGTGATCATAAAACACAAACATTGCAAAATGTTCAAATGAAGCATTGCAATAGAGAAGATCATCTTAATCAAAATGGATGCTACTCATTTCCAAACCATGATTGCAAATGAAACTTTGGTTCCTTGGGTACCGTCATGGATCTTGTTGATCTGGAGAAGAAAATAATTTAAAACCATCAACAATACTCTATTTCTAGGATTCATAAAATTACTGCTTCGGATGTAAAATATGGCTCACCTTTTTGGAACAAATGGTTTGTCAAAGAAAGGCATAGGTTGGGCTCTTGGCACAAGTTCCTTCCTTAATTGCTTAATTATTTCTTCCTCTTCCAACTGCATCAACATTACTTTTTAAATACAAACAAAAATGACATTTATTTAGCTAATGACAAAATCAAGTACTGTGTACCCTTTGCTGCCTTTTCATTTCCAGTTTTTTTTTCTGTGCCAGAGTCATCCTTTTTGTCATCTAAAAGTAACAACATTTTGTATTAACTGACAAGCTTTCAAATGCTACTTAATTTGTGGAATTAATTAATAGATAAGACTGAAATATCTGTGGACATCATACATATTGATCAAATTCAGCACGGTCCATTGCACGCATGTCACTGTGCAGAATAAGGTCCATTGGCTCAGTCGCTTCTTTTACTGGAGGTTTCACCAAACACTGACATAATGCAATAGCAAGTGAAATGAGAAGCATTGATAATGAACGGTATTTTATCATTAGTTTAACCTCACTGTTGTCCTTGTGCAATAAAAGGTGAAGGAAGAGATATCTTATTTCAATCAAATGGCACTTGTTCTAGTAGTAGCAGTAACAGTTGATGAAATACAGGTTTATGCCCCAATCTCTCTGCCTTGGGAAGAAGCACATTTACAAAACAAATAAGTGCTTAGGCTAGCAGTGCTTAGGCTCCACAGCACTGCAGAAGAATAATCTAGCAAAGACAGCATGAGCATTTAATATTAAAGAATGCCCATGATTTGGCAAACAAAGATAAATGGCACTCTTCTTCTTCAAATTAAAACCAGTAGTGTTTAACTGACTATTATGAATAATCAACTACTAAGGGTGAGAGATTAAAAAGAATCTATAATCTTCCCCATCACACTTAATTTTCATAGCAAGTTTGTAAATGCGCCAAACTGATGCTCTAATTCCAAAAGATTTTGTAACTAACACAAGTATTTATTCTGGTTATGTTACTCATTATCAAGTTTGTAATCTTATGGAAATTTGCAAGTGATGGATAAAGAAATAAGCCTCATAGTTGTTTTCAATGGAAGGGAAGCTAACCATTGAAGAAGAGTGAAAAAGAAAAAAGCCTCATAGTTGTTTTCAATGGAAGGGAAGCTAACCATTGAAGAAGAGTGAAACTACAATCTCAAGTTGAAGGAAAGACATTGAGAATTTATCATCTATCAGCAATTTTTTTTGTAAGCATAAAAGTGCAAGGTGCAGTTCTAGATGGGAGAAATTCATGCCTGAATAACCTATGAATGATTATAAAAATTTCAGACTATCATGAATCTGTCTTGAACATGCAAAACAAATGCAGCATTGTTCCAGAAAAATAAATTGTGGTATAAATGAAGGGAAACTGACTTCAGGTTCATCTGTAGTCCATGGGAGACCTTGAGCCATCGGTATGCGAAGCTTTTCCTCTTGCATTATCATCTCCTCTACTTTTCTAATGAAATGCTCCTCTTTTAGCTTCCCTCTTTGCTGCAACAACAATAATTACTAAGCAAAACCTAAAACATCATCAACTAAATATGATGTTTAGGTCCTTACCATACTCCTAAGAATCTAATTATTGAAAATGAAAAGAAACAAATGCTCCTCACAAGTGGGAAAAAATGGCATAATCGCAACTTATTCAGAATTATCTTGATGACTTTACCATCTAGTAGGAATTGAACAGAACAGCAATTTCAAACATTTGAAAATGATTGCTTGTGTTTCTGTCATTAATCGGTTTACAAAAATATCTTGTTAATCAGCAAATTACAGGGAAAAGGGTAATAGAAAAATCTGGTAAAGGCAGTATCTACCTCAGTCCGGAGCTTGAATGGCTGTTGGCTTGTCACCTTCAGCTTCTTGTTCCAAATCCTCACAGACGAATCAGTGCTCTGAAAAGGTAGCAATACAAAGCTTTAAGAAACCACATTGTGGAAGAACAATCAATACTAAGCATACGATTAAACACTGGTTGCCTCACATTTCGCCTGCTTGATGCCCTGCTCCCACTGCTCGGTCTGGTGAAGAGAACCACAAAACCAAATGACAAGAGAGGAAGAACACATTGTTAAAATAACTTGCATTGATAATTGTCAGGGATAAATTGAACTTAATACATAAAAAACTATTTCACTCGTCACCAATTAATTTTAAGATAAAATTTTAATATGATATCAGAATCAGTTTATACAACAAATTCATTCGTGGACACTTATAAATGTAAAAAAATTAAAAATAAATTACAAGTGAGTAGAAGTGTTAAAATAGTCTACATCAATAAATGTGAGAAATAAATTAAACTTAATATATAAAAAAAAAAATCACTCGTCACCGATTAATTTTGAAATAGAATTTTAAAAAGCACCACAGAAAAGCCTACCTCCAGTCGGCACTATCAGCTGAAGAGTAAAGCCTGGAATCCATTTGGGCAGCCTTTGGCTGGAGCAAGAACTCCACCGACGAGCGGAGAGAAGAAGGAGAAGACAGAAACGAGTTGGGTGGTGGCAGTGGCGGTGGTTGCAGACCAGGCAAAGGCCATTTCGTCGTTGTACTCCTCTTACCTTTACCAGCAGCCCCTTCTGCGCTTCCATCCGGCTTGGAGATTGAAAGAACGCTCTCGAAGGCCTTGACCAAATGCTTAACTCTTCCAGCCTCCGGCAGGCTTCTCCTGGCCTCCTCCATCACGAGGATCTTCATCTTCCTCACCTTGGAACTCCCTTCCAGACCACGAAGCTCGAGCTCCACCATCCTCTCCTCCTCTTCTGAAACCCCATTTTTCTTCGGCTCTCCGCCATCCTCCTCCCCCTTTGGCGACGACCCATCTCCCTCCTTGGTTCCAAGAACCGAACAAGGCCCGGAACAACCCACATCCCTCTTCTTGAAGAATTCCTCGTGGGACGCCCGGAGTGCGTCGTACGCCGCCTGGCGGCAGCTTTCTGAGTTGCGGCGATCCGCACCATCCTTTCTCACCCTCGCCCTGTTCTTGGCAACGATAAACTTTCTTTCCCTAACACCGCCTTGCGCCGGGGCCGCAGCAGGCTGCGGCGCCCTGGGCTGTCGACTTGTCGCTGACTTGGAGGCGGCGGCGGAAGGGGAGAAATCGGAGACGGACTTCTTCCTGGAAGGAGTTCTGGCGGGTACATTTGGGTCCAAGTTCTCGGAGGCTCGGCGGATTTCGGTGGTTCGAGACTTCGCTTCCACGCTCCTTCGAGGGGTTTTTGCGGGAGTTCTTGCCGGCGTGTGGGGGTCCTTGATGACGGCGGCGGCCATTGCTGCAGGAGAGAGAGACCCAACAAGGCGGAGGGCTCTGGGAGATGAGCGACGAAAACGGCAACCAGGCGTGAGGAGGAGAAAGACGTGACCGGCGGCGAGGCAACGGTCATGTGGGAGGAGAGAGAGTGGGTGTGCGCGTTTGTGCGAGGTTTTCTCGGAATTATAGACTTGATTTCCGCTTCAACGGTTATATTTGGATTTTTATATATATATATTTATAAAAATATAATTGAAAATTTAAATAATTTAAATTAAATTTATTGAAATTTTTTTTTCATTTTAATAGTAAAAATCTTTAATCGTTGAATTACTTGTTTAGTCTTGTACCATTTTTACGTAAGTTTATACTTTTGAATATTTATCTTTTTATTTATTATTTACAATATCGTTATTTTTGTCATCGTCATTTTCTTTATCTATTATTTGTATTATTATTATCTTTTTTATTTGTTGCTTGTGTCACCGACAAAGCTTATTGGTTATATTATTATCGTCTCCGCTTATTTATACTATTATCTTCTCCTTCATCTATCATCCTTCATTTAGTGATTTTTTGGGTGATTTTTAGTTATTTAGACTTTTGTGACATTTAAGACTAAGTTGTTAGATATGTTTAGTACTTGTTTTTCTTTTTATTGATACTTTAGTCCTTTTTTTGGAAATTTAGAATTAAAGTTATAAATTTTAGAAGAGTGCACTGTAATTATAGATTTATATGTTATAATTAAAAATTTAAAATTTAAAAATAACTTAAGTTTAAACATGTATAGAATTGAATATTACCTTTTGTAGTTATTTATAAAATTTAATTTTATAGATGTCGAGGTGTAAAATGAAATATTAAAAGTTATGTTTCACTTGCATGGTCTAAGGTGAAATATCAAATTTAATCTAACCTTTCTTTTTTTTCTTAAGTTTTCTTTTCAAGACTCGAGATTTGAGATTTATAACAATTAAACCAATAGATATTAAAATTTTGGTCTTTTGATAAAATTGAAGTTTTGGTCTTTTGATTTTTTTTAATTTAAAATTTGTAATTTAAAAGAAAGAATTTCTTTTACAGAGTTATGATTTGACCAAGAATATATTTTTAAAAGTTAAAAGAATAATGAAAAATTTCCTTCCAGTCATCATAAAAGGAGAAAAATATAATACTTTTAAAAAAATACAAATGTCCCTATTCTTTTACTTTTATTTTTAAATTTTTTATACTACACTAATCTTCATTTAATTTAAAACTTCAAACTTTAATCTTAAACCTAACCTTGAAGCCCTAATTTATAAATGCAATATTTCAATTACAACTATAATAAATGAAATACCAGATTTTGAATTGTTCCTGTGATGAAAAGGCTTTCCTGATTTTTACTTATATTTAACTCATATATAGTATGGTAAATTATATATCAAAATATAGAAAGAAAAACAATTATTAATTTATACCAAAATATAGATGGCTTATATAAAGTGACAACTTAGTGGTTGTAAAAATTTCTTTAAAGGTCTTAGGTTTAAATATTTATTCCTGTAAATTTACTATTGTACATCGTAATTTTATATTATTTATAAAACAATCATATATTTATTTTGTTTCTATAAATTAATTCAAAATTAGGGTTTCTCGTGGCAAAGAAAATCCCAAGTACGAAGTCCGACGCATCCCACGTCGCAGCGCCTCATGGCGGACGACGACGACGGCCCTCCTCTTGCCGTCCAAATTGAAGAAGATCCAGTCCTCGGAGCAATCGGAAAGCAGTCACCAATTCCCGGCGACCTCCCGGTTGGAGTCACCGTCATCACTGGGTACCTCGGCGCCGGGAAGTCCACTGTGAGAGCCCCCACTTGTTTTCTGCGTTTTTCGTAGATGATAATGATGCTGCGCAGTTTGACGCGCCTCTGGGTTGACGATGTCAGCTAGTTAACCACGTCCTGAACGCAAAACACGGCAAGAAGATCGCGGTCGTTCTAAACGAGTTTGGGGAGGAGATTGGGGTGGAGAGGGCGATGATCAACGAGGGCGAGGGCGGTGCGCTAGTCGAGGAGTGGGTGGAGCTTGCGAATGGCTGCGTTTGTTGTACTGTCAAGCATAGCCTCGTCCAGGCGCTGGAGCAGCTTGTTCAGCGTAAAGAGAGGTGATGTCTTTCTCTCTTCATTTTTGGCTGCGTTTATTTGATCCGCAGGCTTAGGACGGAAGAAGAACAGAGAAGGATTTTTTAGGGAGTCTGTGGTACATTTGAGGGAATTGAAAATTTTGTTGGGCATCAAAATTTTTGAGAATTTTGATCCAAGCATGTGGATGATAATATTTAAATTTGATGCAAGCACCTGTAACTAGCAAAGAGATAATTCTAGTTGAAATTTGGAGTTTTTTTTGACTGTTTTCATACAAATATTGTGTTTCCATTGATATGATTCTTGATTCTCAATATATTTCCTTTTCTTGAAGGACCGATCTTCAATATGATATTGATATTTGAAACCTTGTGTTGGACTTTAACGAGAATGTTGGTGGAAGTTTATGAAAAACATGAAAGTCCACAAAAATGGCAAAAAACTAACAAATTCAATATGAAAATCTTGGGCATGTTAAAATAATCAAGAATACACATGCAGAAGCAATTAATTTCAATTTTTAGATATTTATGTCATTAAAAACAGAACATAGTTTGAAACAACTTCTAGGGTGAGTATTTTTTTGTTGCAGTACCTTGTCAGACTAACTTATGCAAACATGGGCCGATGTGGTCTTCCAATAGTTAAAATTAAATAAATGGTGGACTAACATGTGGATTATCTTTATCTTTATTAATGGGAAAACTGACTCAGTATAATTTGATCCGCATAGATAATTTCTGTTCATTTGGATAATATTCACAAATCTTGATTCTGGATAAACATTCCTTATAGGACTTATTATCTCAACCATTAGTGCCATATATATTCACTTGCTATGTCATGCCAATTGAATATTAATAATTTTGTGTACTACAGGCTTGATCACATATTGCTGGAGACAACAGGCTTGGCAAATCCTGCTCCTCTTGTGTCTGTCCTTTGGTTGGATGAACAACTGGAATCAGCAATCAGACTTGATTCTATTGTTACGGTGAATTTCTTTTCATCAGAAACAACTCTACATATATTCAGGCATGGTTTTCTAATATCCCCAATTAGCATTAGCATTCGTGAGATTTTTTTTGGAAGACTTCTCTTTTTGTAATGTAACCAAACCACTCTCTCTTGACATGTACATGCTCTTTGATGTTCTTGGTGATTCAACCGCCAAACCATTTGATCCTCCCTCCTACTCTCATACATTCTGATCGAAACATTTATGTAGAACTAGGTTGTAGATGCTAAAAACATGAGACTGCAGCTCGATGAGTGGAAGAGGTCATCTTTGTTTCCTGAGGCTTTTCATCAGATTGCATTTGCGGTACATAACTGCCTCCCATTTATTCATGGCTGCAACTGAAAAAAAAATTTCAAGTAAAATGGTTTTGATTTTTTTTGCAAAACACAGGATGTCATAGTCATTAACAAAGTTGACCTTATTTCTTCTAATAATTCTGGACTGCGGACACCTATTTCTCTTGAGAGCTTGGAAGAGGAAATGAGAAGCATCAATTCTCTTGCCATCATAACTCCCACTGTTCGTTGCCAGGTCGATTTAGATATTATATTGGAAAGACATGCTTATAATGCTGAGGTTTGTTGATTATACCTGCATTTAACCAAACTTTTTGTCATTGTCATTGAAGCTTCCAGCACAAACTTATGGTTTCCACTCTGTTTCTATAATAGCATGTAGCTCATTTTGATAAGTTACTACGAGACAGCAATTCTTTATCTAAAGAAATTCATCATGATAATGCTGTGCGTACTTTGTGCATGTGTGAAGAACAGAAAGTTGATATAAGCAAGGTATGCATCTTGTTGTTATTTTTAGTTGATTCTATGATTATATCATTCAATATTGTTGTGCTGTGGTGATGATTGGATAACCATGTCTCCTTGTTGCTTAAAAACTGCCATAAGGAGATCACCATTCAAAGTATAATTATGTCTTTTTTCTGCTACGATCTGGACTAAAAAGGGTTGGGTTGATGCCCTGCTCCGGCATTACATTTTCATCCTTATATTGTTTAAAATAAAAAATCTACTGAACCCTGAAAATTATTAAAAATTACAAGCAGCAATGAAAATTTCCATACAACAGAAATGTGGGAAAGATGAAAAAGAAAAATTAAGAAATTAAAAAAGGGAAAAATCCACTATGGTCTCGACCATGGTAGATAATTTCCTAGCATAAATAATAAATATATTATAGTTATTTTTCACCTGAAGGATGAAAAGGTAATATATTTCTAAAAAACTTATTTGAATATTAACATGCATTTGATAATCAATTATTTATGAGCATAGGATCTATCTATATGATCATAGTTTTTTCTAAAGTATGGTTGTTTTTCAATCTCCATATGTGATCTCTTTTAGATCCTATTAAGGGTCCACTTTTGAACATGAGAAAATGTGTATGGATCTTTTCTCATTTAGGTTTGTATCATATCTTTGGTTGTGATAATTGATATCATTTTGAAATATGACCATTTAGTTCAAAATTAGTTTGCTATTTATACATATAACCATAAATTTAGTCATCACTCTTTCTGAGATCTATAAATGAATAAATTATATTCACAACATAACAAAAGCTTACCAAAAACAAAGACATCTGTTCACACGATACCTGAGAACTTAGTCCTATTCTACTTAGTGAAGGCCGTGACAAGTACTCCTGTACCTATTACAAGCTAAGCATTATAACTGTAGTTATAGGGTTTGAGCAAGTAGCTAGTATTTTTAGAATGGGTGTTACTAATGTTGATAGGGTGTGTGGAAACTTAGTTGATTGAAATGGTGCTTTTGGGGATAACTTTTTTCAGCTCTAAGTGTTGGATAGAATTGAATTTGGAGCTAGTTTTATTAATAGAGTTGGAACTACATGGTAATTTAAGTAATAAAAATTTATACGTTGGAATCTATACAATAATAATGGCATTGGGAGTAATTTTGGAAATTAAAAAAAGTTGAAACTAAATAAAGCCTAAGTGTTACACTCATTGGAATCTTTACAATTGATGCCTCAATTAATTTGGACTGTAAAGATGATGATGCATCAACCTTTTTTTGAGCAGTCAATACAATATGAGTATGTCAATAGCTTTGTTGGAAAAAGATTATGACCCACATCACATATGAAAATAAGTTTTGAGAGGTGTTTATGTTGTCTAGAATAATTTGCAATATTGATTTCATCTAAATATTTTGACCTAACTGTGGGGTTTGGTACTGTTTCTAGCTTTGTTTTCATAGTTTATGATCATTCTTGATTGATGTTACTTATCTTTTTCAGGTAAGACTATGGCTTGAGGATATTCTTTGGGAGAAGAGTTCAAGCATGGATGTTTATCGTTGTAAAGGGATTTTAAGTGCACATGGCTCAAGCAAACTTCACACATTACAGGTTTCTCCATGCTTGTTTCCAATAGATGTTTCTTGAATTTTTTTGAGAAAAAGATAGGATGATACCATATTTTAAGGAATCGCTCAAAAGTTGTAGACAATGTATAAATAAAAAAATAAAGAAACATAATACGAAGAACTGCAAAAGAGAACTCATTAGCAAAAAAAAGCACTGGTTGAATGCATAATTTGAACTACATAATTTTAGGAGATAATTATCTCCTGGTCTCCTTTAGGAGACAATTTTATAATAAAAAATTGAATTCATAATTTTTTCATCTATAATTATACTTTTTGTGTAGTGTCCTATGTGTTCCAAAATCTTGTTGCTTACCTCAAATATTATTGTTCTTTTTAATAGAATGGTAACCTTAGCTTTCTGAAATTCTGTTATTTTAGACTTCTACAAACGTTTTTAATATACTCCGCATGAGGAATTTATGTTCTTCGTTCAGGCTGTCAGGGAGATATACGAAATTGTACCTACTCGTGAATGGCAGGAGGGAGAGAAACAAGTAAACAAGATAGTGTTCATAGGTAATCCAGAATTTTATACCTTCGTTCCTCAAATTAAATTATTTTAATGTTTCACTAATTGGTTTTTGAGTTCCTGCAGGTCGTGATCTTGATGCAAACATACTACGTGACAGTTTCCATGCTTGCAGTATATGAACACGATACGCTATGATTATTTTACTGTTTCTGAGATAGTTTTGTTTTCTTGGTCTTCCGCTTCAAATAAATTATTCGCGAATTTTCTGTGCTAAACCGCTTTTTCTGTACGTTGTAAATCACTGATTTAGGTAACATACCATACGATATATTGTTTTGCCAAACACTTAGGTCGCTCTTTTCTCTCTTAAGTAGTCAACTGTTATTACGAATGTTGTTCATGCAAATACCATACGTTTATAGATGAAGATTTCGTGTTGATTATATTTCATTTACAATACTAAATCTATTTTTTTGAAGTGTATATCTAGTGGATTCTATTAATCTTTATTTCTTTTATGTTATCGAAAATCTTGTTTTTACCCATTTGCTTTGCATTTAATGATTGCGACATGTTAATATCATGATTTCTGCAATTATGATTTTCCATTTTTATAGTCATATAATTGCATATCTTTATTTGAAAATTTAAGGAGTGCAAATATAGTAACAGAAAAAGGAGGCTGGAATTATGAGTTCGTGTCTTACAAATCCCATATAGTAAACGATATATCTGAATCATATCTAATTTACATGCACTCTGGTAATTAGGTATGAATCAAAGTACTGTTTGGAAGCAAATGATGGTAAAGCATCGTATAATATTTTTTTGAAAATGACGTCAACGAATGTGTTCTTTTGTGAAAGATGAATTTTGATAGGCAGATCAGGCTAAGCAGGAATTGTGTTTCAATTTATCAGCATGGTATCAATTAGATACAAACTAATTTTTCAGATGCTTATCAAAAATGTGTTTACAGCAAATCTTGAAAATAAAAATTTTAAAAAAAATTTAAAATTTTAAGGTGTGTAAAAAAATTTAAATTTTTTTTGTAAGATTGTTTTTGTTATTCTTTGTCAGGAATATTTTTGTAATTTATGAAAATTTTATTATAGCATATTTCTCTAACCTCGTACATCTAATCTAATTTTCTTTGATTATTATTTAATTTACAATTGTATAGAAAATTTGAAATTATGTTTAAAATGTTAAATATTTATAAATTTTATTTAGATTAATTTTTTAAAAATTTAATAATATATATAAATAATTCTAAAAATGTATTTATTTTTTAATTTTTTGTTAAATTTTTATTTTTTAATTTTTTGACGTATACAAATCGACCTTTAATGTAAGAAGTTATATTTCAAAATTTTCAAATATCAAAAAATTAAATTTTTATATATAAAGTTAATCTTTAACCTAAGTGCATATAATGATTATATAATTTTTTTAATCAATTGTAATAGTTTAATTGGCCAAGAGTGAGTGTTTATAGCCTCTTCTTGGATTTGAATTTTGGGCAATATAAAAACATTATCATTACTTTTCTTTGGATTCTAATTTTTATTTTTTGAGGTTTCTATCTCATTTTTGGATTTTGGGAGTGTGGGTCGTAATTTTAGGAGTGTACACGATTAGATGGACAAAACTACATTTTAATATAATTTTACTAAAGTCCAAACTTAACTCCATTCTAAATTATAAGTGAAGATGTCCGACTCACGTGACCGTACTTGATTGGCCGAGCTCAAGGCTAATAATCGACCGACCCTTTCAGACATTTTTAACTCCAAAACCAGAACCAATTAATGATGATGTAATTTTGCATCGATCATATTTCTCCGTTGTTTCTTGTCGACCAATATAAGGTTAAAAAGGGTAGTATAATGATTGCACTCGGCCACAACATGAAGTAGAATGAAAATTTTCCGATAACAAATCTACACTGAATGTTTGAAGCCATCGAACGGCACAGGTTACTTCTAACGTTTCGTAGCGGCTGGACGAGCAGGTCCGAAATAGTTTGTCATAAATCCCATGATTGCAAACCTGCAAAATATCTAGATCCTCATGTTACGTTTGTGTAGATGTTTATCCTTATATAACTATATTTTTCACTATATACCATAATATTTTACAATAACATTTGTTAAATAACTTTTACGTTATTTACTATTAACTAGATGTAATAATTCTAAAAAAACATTATTATTACAACTCTCAAAAAAAATACAATCATTATATTTATAATAAATATTTTTCATTATTCTATTACATATTTTATTCATTATTTATCATAATTTTCAAAAAAATACTATCATATTATTATAATAAATACTATTCATTATTTTTACTTATTTTATTTATTATTCATCGCAACTTTAAAAAAACATTATCATCACTTTTCTTTCATAAATCGTATAATTTCTATAAAAAATCGTAGAACTCAACCGATCAAAATTCCCACCCAAACATGTTTAGTATCACACAAGTTCGCAAGCTGCCGCAGAAATAACAAGAACTTATGACTGTCAGAAATTTATAAAATCCAGACAAACAAATGTATCCCGGAAACAAATCGCAAAATAAGAGTGTTTAGAGACAAACGAAAAGAAACCAAAGAACGATAAATTTCCTAGCATTCCTAAGTTTAAAAGGCTCAAAGAAATTCATTTCTCATCTCTACCCAATGAACTGTGAATCTCACCCATCCTTCCCCTTCTTTGAAAGAAAGGACTCTCCTTCGCTTGTTCCCTGCTACCCCGTCCTTCGATGGTGGGGTGGCCAATTGAACTACCATGATATAGACAGCCAGCAAAATTGACCTCCCATGTATGTGCAAATTGCCCTAGGTGCCTCTAGATCGATTGACTACTTAAGCCCCGTTTGATAACGCATCTTCTGGCAATGCAGAGTCCACACGATGCATGGAACACACTATCAGATCCCTGAGACGAGGGTGAGGTCAGTCAACGTTGATTTTTAACATATATGTACAGTGACGGGAGTTTGACCGTGCAACATTTTTATGTTTGACAAATGTGGAACTCTAGAGTTCCACAGTACTTGCAACTTGGAGCTGTCTTTTCAAAGAGGGCCTTAGTTACATGAGTTGCACATTTCTCTCTACCTCCCTCATCCCAATAGCATAGGTGGCTTGGTCTAAGCGACCAGCTCACCTGTCTTGGCTATACCCTAGTCACACAAGGAATTCCCAACCACCCTTGAAGGGATGAATTGGTAGGATCGAACAAGTTGGGCATACTTGGTAAGCAGATCAACCTCATTACATTGGTTGGATCGAACAAGTCGAACATACATTGACATAAACACTGACCCGTCTCCCATGTGTCCACTATTGCAAAGTCACATGGTAGAGCAAGATTCACTGATCGCCAACTACCTCTACTCATTGCCCTCAACGATACATACATCAGTAAATGAGATATTAAAATACACTTATCAAATCTCTTAACTTCATCTCTCCCTTCTTAATACACTTCACAGGCTTAAACAATAGAGGAAACTCGATCGACCACAATCCAATTGATCTAATCCATTATTTTGCAGGTCAAAAGTTCTGACCAGCCTGAACAAATCAAGCCAGTTTAGCTCGGCAAGAGACAGATCAACACTCCACATCAAAGAGTCAAAATGATAATAAATTGTTCCAACATAATGATAACAAGTAAAAGGGCTCTAAATGAGACATAATACAATGTAATCTAAAAATATAGATTTCAACAATAGATTTCATGAAAAATATAGTTAAAATTAAAACAACAATATATATTTCAATTATGAAACAACAATATCATCTAAAAAACTACAACATAGATTTCGACTCTGAAACAATAATATGATTTGAAAAACTACTGTTTAAAAGAAAAGGACAAATTTGAATGAATAACACACCTCAATAGATGAGATGGTGATGGTTCACCAAATCTAGACAAACTCCAATGGACGACAACAGATCACCATGTATCTCAATAGATGGTGACGAGGCAAAGGTGAGCATACACAAAATAAATGAGACGATGAGAAGAAGATAGCAAACAATGGCAATGGTGTGCACATGGAACAAATGGGGTGGAGAGAGGGATACAAATTAGACGTGATAGAAAAAGGGAAGAGAGAGAATAGTTGTGTGTAAACGTGCAATAGACAACAAAGGGAGCAGACAGAAAGAAAACAACAGAAGGTTTTACATTTAAAACCATAATTATGTTTTTTTTATTGTTTTTAATTAAAAAACCCTATAACATAATCAATTGTATCCTAGAAGCATTCACCTCATATCCTAATGAATCCCCAAGTGTATCCCACCTGTTTTCCCTTAAAATGCCCTAAACACACCATGTGGTATATCTAACACAAATCTGAAGTGAATCCATATCCACCATGGGTATGGTGTGAGTCCAAAAGGTCTTTAGAAGAATCCATATTTCTAGCCCTTAGCATATGTCCCACCAAAGTTTCAAATATCAGTATCATATCGAAGATCGATCCTTTGAAGAAAAAAAAGGTATCGAGGATTGTATCGGTGGAAACACAATACTTTTGTAAAAATAGCTTAAACACTCCAAATTTCTATTGAAACTCAAGGATAAGATAAAACTCGGAAAAATAATCTATAGCTAGGTTTTTTTTAAAATAACCTTTTAAGTACATCTTGGAACCTAATGACATCTAGCCAATCTTTCAATATGAAGCACCCATATTCAGAAAATTCCAAATGTCAATTTGGATTCCATCCAGATATCTAATTATATTGGAACCAAGTCATACTAATTATTTACTGTTAACTAATAAAATGATTAGATTTGTAAGAAAATTTTGTCTCTAGAATTTCTTGGTACATCCATCTTAGATCACAGAAGCTTAGGTAGACAACCTTCCTGTTTTTCTCGGAAGTGACAGGAACACTCCAGCAAGCAACCATAGAATATAGATAAAATGCATTGCAATAGAAACGAGGATGTTGGAGAATAACAGGAAACTCACATCATGGCCATGGATATCTGCTTCAGATCATTTTCAAGATTCCTCAGGTTTGCCAATGATTGGGCACAAAAGACCAAAGAGAGCCACGAACATATCTTATACTGCAGAAAGAATATATGGAAAAATATTTATAGTAAGGAATTTTCCATTAAAAAAGACACTACAACCTTGTGAAGATTATGCAGTGTACACAATTTCCTTATGGATCCATACACCAAAATAACCATACAATTACTAATATTTTCCTAAGTTCTGATAAAAGAGTAGGGTTATTGTTAGGTGGACAGTTTGTCAACTCTTCATAAACATGAATTCTTAGTGATACATTATGCTAAACCTCAGGTGCAATAAAAACCAAAAAAGGGGAAACATTGCACATCCCAAGTGTAACATTCTTAAGTTAGAAGTTCTCTATCAATACTTAGATGTAGATGAAAATAAACAATGATTCTCACATCTTAATGGTCAAATGTAAATAAAAAAGTTAGTCTGAAACACTAAAATTAGACAAGCAATTTGGAATATAGGAATCATGTTAGATAAAAGTATGAAATTAGTATGTATGATGATCGGAAAGTAAATTAACATTCTAACAAAAAGCTAAATGGATAAGAGAAAAATCTAGGTAAATTGAGAATAGAGGTTTTAAATTGTAACACATAAGAAAAGATAAACATAGGAAAGGAGTTAGAATAATAGATGATAAAAGTTTAAAATGCCAAGTTGTTGAGATAATGAAGATAGAAAACAAAATTATAAGAAAGGAGATAATCCATATAATTAGTGTATATATTCCATAAGTATATTTAGGAGAAATCACTAAACAAAAATTTTAAAAAGATTTGAATAGTTTACTTCGTGGTTTACCTACTAGTGAAAAGCTTTTCTTATTGAAGGGGATCTAAATAATTATATAGGGAAGTAAAAAAGAGGATATCAAAGAAAGGATATGATTTAGATAATAGAAATGAAGAAGGAAATTTAATTTTAAGCTTAGTGTAGTTAACAATATTTGGTAACAAACACTTATTTTAGGAAAATAGATGAGCATTTAATTACATTTAAAAGTAGTACAAACACTAATCAAATAGATTTTTCATTAACTAGAAAAATAGATCAAAGAACATGCAGAAATTATAAGATTATTTTAAGAGAAAACTTAACCACAAAACATAGAGTTGGATGTTAATTTAAAAATTAGAAAGAGAACAAAAGTAAATAAGAACCCTAGAATTAGGTTTTAAAAAAGGAAAAGAAAATGATATCTAGAGAACTTATTAAAAGGAGTACAAAAACTAAATGAAGAGATAAATAAACTTTGGAATGAAATAACTACTTGTATTAGAAAGATTGCTAAGAAAATTTTATAAGAGTTTTGTGGTATAGTTTCACTAGGTAAAAAAAGTTGGTGGTAGAATGAAGATGTACAAAAGATAATAAAAAAGAAAGAATGCAATAACACTTATCATAAATGTAAAAATGAGGAAAATTTAGAGAACTATAAGCTAGCAAAAAGGAATACTAAGAAAAATTGTAAGTGATGTTAAAAATCAAGTCTATAAGGAATTATATGATAATTTGAATACGAAACAAGGGAAAAAATAAAATATATAAATTAGCTTGGGCTAGAGAAAGAAAATTTAGAGATTTGAGTCAAGTAAAGTGTACTAAGGACGAAGGTGGCAAAGTTTTAGTAAAAGAAGATGAAATAAAAGATAAATGGTGTAAATATTTTAGTAAGCTTTTAATGAATCTATCACATGAAACTCTTGATTGCAAATTTTGATTATCAGTAAAAAAAATAGAAATCATAGTGTTATTTTAGAATAATTACTAATTTGAAGGTAAAAGAAGCTATTGAGAAAAAAAAATGTGGAAAAACTATTCAACTATATGGTATTCTTATTGAAGTGTGGAAGTACATGGGTGAAGTAGGGATTAAGTAGTTCACTTTTCAATATAATTTTAAAGCCAAAGAAGATGTTGGATGAATAAAGAAAGAGCCTTTTAATATCTATAATTAAGACTAAAGACATGAAATTCTAGTAGTTATTATGATATTAAGTTAATAAGTCATACTATGAAACTATGAGAAAGGATAATTAAGCAAAGATAAAGACATGCAACTAAAATCACATAAAATCAATTTAGATTTATATCAAGTAGGTTAACAATGGAAACCATTCATTTGATTGTACAACTAATAAAAAATTTTAGACGTAAGAAAAAGAACCTCCAATGCTTTTCATTGATTTGGTGAAAATTTATGATAAAGTACATAAAAATCTATCATGCTAGGTATTTGAAAGAAAAGTACTTATATGATATATTGATATTATAAAAGACATATAAAAGAACAACTATTAGTGTTAAAACTATATATTAGTTATTAATGAGTCATACTACGAAATTATGGGAAAAGATAATTGAACAAAGACTAAGACATGTAGCTAAAATTAATAAAAATCATTTACGGTTTAGACTAGGTAGATTAACAATGGAAGCTATTCATTTACTCAAGCAACTAATAGAAAATTTTAGAGTCAATAAAAAGAACCTCCTTATAATTTTCATTGATTTAGAAAAAAAACTTATGATAGAGTACCCATAAACCAATTGTGATAGGTTTTACAAGGGGAAAGAGTACCCATTACATATATTGATATTATAAAGGATATGTATGAAAGAAAAATTACTAATATTAAAACTATAAAAGAAGAAATTAAGTAATTTCTAATAGACATAAATTTACACCAAGGGTCCTCTCTAAGTCCATACGTGTTTACCTTGGTTATGGATAAAATAACAAAGAAAATTCAATAATAAATACCCTAAAGTTTGCTATTTTCTTATGACATAGTAAGGTAGGAATTCTGGGGGTTTGTGCCTTCCAAATTCATGGGAAAGGAATAAATGAGAATTCATTTCTCATCTATAGGGGTATTTGTACAGGTGGGAAGTAACAGGAAATGAATTCCCATCACTTTCAGGTACAAATATTTAAATGCCCACTAAAATTCGGTCACAACCCCTCTGACTTCATTGGAAATCTTGAGAATCTCAACCGTAGGTGTACTTCGTACAAGCTCTATGGCATCCCCTTCTAAGCATGAGCAACGACTACACATCATAGGTAAAAAATTAATATTATAAATATGTGGATGCTTGGATGGATGAGTGGCAATAATACAAAGAATAAGTTAAAAAATGATTTTATTAAGAATAGAGTAAGATTTGCACTAATAAAAATAAGATTCAGATTAAATTGACTTAGGTGGTTTGATTATATCCTCGAAAGGCTAAAGGATGCACTAGTTAGGAGATGTGAATTAATTAGTGTAAAAAAACTAAAAGAAATAGAAGAAACCCTAAAAATATAAGTCAGTAATTGCAATAAAATATTTAAATTTATGCAATTTAATCAAACATTTGATCATAGATAGAAATATATAGAAGAAAAGGATTCATTTGATTGACCCCACAAGGTGAGATTATGACATGAGTTATTGCTGTTTAGTAGAAATGTACTGGGTGATTTGTGCCATTCATGATAGGTTATTTATCTTTTTCTTGGGTGCCACATCAATATTCATAAAGTCTTGTCTAGTGGTTAATCGGTTCACAAGCTCACACATGATGACCTGGGTAAGTGTTTTCTAACTTAATTATTCAAAACTTAATTTATTTAACCACAATTTATTTATTTATTTCAATGCAATATTATTAACTTGTAAATTATTAAAACAAAGACATTATGAATCAAGAAAACATGGTCATGGTCATATTTATCAGACAAGAGATAAGTAAAGCAGCTGTTACAAGCCACAAGTTGTGTTTTAAGGGCTTACATGATAGAGGTGTCTTAAAGGTATGCCTAAAAATGTGTCTTGTTTTCCGTGTATCATCAGTCAAGGGTTTAGAGAGAGAAAGCAGCTATAATCACTAAAAATTTAAATGATACAATGCAACATATGAACAAAGAGTATAGAATGTACTTAGACACGTGTATTAAAAATGAAAAATATTTTAAAAAAGAGAATAAATAATTTAATATTGAATATCACACTAAATTTTCATGTTAGACATGAGATGACTAGATACTTCGAAAAAATATGGTATACCATTCAATCCTATATAGTTATAAAGAGGTTATGTAAATAACCTAAAAAAAGTCAAAGAGTTTTGTCCCCCATCTTTACACGTTATATATACAAATGAAATTTTGAAAAATTCTGAAATAGTAGAATAATGAATCAGTCCTTGCTACAATCCCGACGTGACAGTAAATCAAGCAATGAATATAAATCACATACCTTAGAAGATCGGAGGAGAAGTAACATCAAATGTTGATTAGAGGATAGATTGGTGAATGGTGACTTGTCAATGGAGGAGGAATGACGACACTAACAGAAAAGAAGAGGAAAAAAGCTTTTGCGTAGAGGGATTCATCATCATTTGAGGAATGTCGTCACTTCATATATGAAAGATGAAAACTTCTTATAAACCAATTGTACCCTTTATTAATAGGATAAGGCAGTGCTCTGAAGGTCTTTGTTAATACGAATGTGAAAGGGTGATTAGAGAGATGGAAACAAAAGAAAAAAGAGATTCAAGGATGTTATCCAAGATTTACAACCTGATCTTGCAGATTTGCAACATTCAAACAGCACCCAAGAGTCAATGATTGTCAGAATGGACGCAATTAGAAGAATATAGTCTATTGACTTTTAGGCTCGTAGCAAAGTGAGAAAAACCAGAATCAACCCTGTTATCTGAGTTTCACTTCATTGTGTTTCATACTTGGAGAGTCATCTCCGTTCGTTAAGTCCAAAGGTTGAATAAATGAAGGTGGTGTTAGGTCGATGTTTGAAAGAAATGTCAAATCTCGTAAACATGAACCCTAATGAGAAAGGCATATTGGCAACTCCACATGGTGGAAACAAGGCATTGATTGCTGTTGTTATACTTCATTTTAACAAGTAACCAACTGAAAATGGCATTTTGTTATTTACCGTTTTTGGAATTCCGTCAGAATGAAAGTTCCGGATCTCAAAATGTATTAGGTATTTCCTAAAGACCAAAAAATATTCTACTTAGAATGAAGCAACAAGGCACCGAAGATTAGAATATGGTAGAAAGAAAAATAACGTCACTTTCCGGTACAACTCAAACACCGATCTCGATTAACAACATAACATCCCCACCATCTTCCCCGCCCGTTTGGAAGCATTCGATCAAAGCAAGAAATGTCCAATAAAAGCGCATACCATCATTCCTCACGACATATCATCACAAGTGTGGATCCAGATTTCCCACAAGTGGATCGCGACCAGAAGACTATCATTCGTGACTATATACCGTCGTCGAACACAGAGGAAAGAGAACGGAAGCAACAAGAGGAGGCATACCCGAAACATGACGCCACATACGGCGAAAAGCATAGCGAGGAAGCCGGAGTAATCGACGGGTAGATCCTGAGGTGACACTTGCGGGGCGACGAAGGGCTTCGCCGTTGAAGGCTGTCTCGGATCGGAGTTGTTGGAAGACGAGGACGCCTCCTTCGTCTCCCTCCCCATGCCGTCCGTCTCTCTACCTTGCGGACGCCTCCCTCCGATCCGCTGCACCGAACCCTACGAAGGTTCCTCTGCTGAAAAACCAGCTTAATGAGCGTACGAAGGCGATTTTTACGAGAAATGATCGATTTTTGTTTTTTTAAAATGTGAATCGAGTTTTATGATTTTTAATACAAAATAATAATTTTTATTTAATTTTATAAATAATAAAAAATATTTGATAAATATACTTTATAATATTATAATATATAGTAAAAAATATAGTTATAATGTCAAAATACAGAGACAAATACAACATGTTAATTTCTTATGTATCTACGTTTTTTATCCTACAATATTATTTATTAAATAATTATTATCTAAATTATATATTTTATTTATTATTTTATTAACAAATAATTTTAACTATTTATTATTTTATTATATATTTTATTTATTATTTATCACAATTTTAAAAAAATTACTATCATCGTTATTTTATTTTCATTTTATTCGAGATTATGAAAATTATTTATATATTATTGAGTTATTAATTTTTTTAAGGAGTCCAGATAAAATGTTAATAAATCTGCTGGTGTGTTACTATTTTATTTTATGATTTTTCGTTCTAATATATTGTTTTTATGATTAATAAATAAAATATATTTTTATTGAAAGTTTTTTTTCCCCATTAATTTACTTATTTACGGACGTTTAAAAAATATTTATCTATAAAAAAGTAAAAAGTAACTTATGCAATTTATACGAAAAACTGCTCGTCATTTATTCATTGATTTTCTTCTCGTCAATTATTTTTGGAACTTATTTACTTGTAATTTGAGAAAAATTCTTTTTTATAGCCTACATCGATGCTCTTTGCTTTGCCTAGTTTTTTCAATTTTAATTTACATATTAATACTGTGATATATATCATCTTTAACTTCTATATACGATCATTTTAACTTTGGTTGTGTTTATTAACGAGGTAGAATAAATTATTTACTGTATATAGTTGATTATACATAATAATTAAAGTGAAATAGTATAATGTGACAGTTTCTTTTACTGTAGTAATTAAATGTAAAATTTTGTTAATATCTTCATCTTTTTTTCTCAAAAAACACCTCTCCCAACCCGCACAATCTTAACTCCACCGCCACCAATCCGCCCCTCCTTCTACGCGTGTCTCCTCTCGTGCCTGATTCACCCTCCTGGAAATAAATTTAAGGTTGGTGAGGTAAGATTTCATTGTTTTTCAATATAATTTTTAATTTTTTTAATTTTTTTGTAAAATAATTGATACTAAAAAATAAACTTACAAAATTAATAAAAAATATTAATAATAAGATTATTTTTGTCATTTTACATTAAATGTTATAATAATAAAAATTACTATAATTATTTTTTATATATTTTATTTGATAAAAATATCATGTACTATTAATTTCACTAAATTTATTACTAAACATGCCGCTGGAGACTTTTTTCTTGGTAGATTCACTGACCTTTGTTGATGAATTGACTACTAAAGTCAACTATTAAGTCTCGTGTTTAATTAATTCATAAGATCCTTCTCTTTTTTCTTTTTTTACGTTATTAAAATTTAAAATTTTAGTATTTGTATACAAAATTATATAGAATTGAATTTATTTTTTATTTTAAAAAATAAAAAATAATATATTTTAAAAGTTAATTATTCAAAAAATAGACTTTTTTGAAAGATGCAATATTGTAGGATCTCACATGATGTGAGGCAAAGGAATTTCGCTTGATTCATGAGGGAGAAGTTAGAATTGAATTTCAACCTTCATTTTAAATGAATTTTATCTAATTCTATAGGTTCGTTCGTGTATACAAAATTAGATAGAAATGAATTCTTAATTAAAATTGAATTGAATTCAATAAAGAAGTATTTGTGTATATTGTAGAATAAAATAGAATTCAAAATTTTAGTATTTGTGCATATAATATAATTAGATAGATTGAATTTATTTTTATTTTTAAAAATAGTAAAAAATCAATATATATCAACTTTTTAAGAAATTTAAAAACTACAGGATGTTTTATGAAAAGAAGGTAGGCGAAGAGATTTCATTTAATTCACAAGGAGAGGTTAGAATTGAATTTCAAACCTCTATTTTAAATGAATTCCGTTCAATTCTACGAAGAAATTGAATTTCGTCAAAAAATATTGACACGAATATTCAAATTAGATGAAATTAAATTCACTTCAATTGAATTGATGCAAACCTCTTATATAAATGAATTAAATTCTATCGATAAAGATCTACGTAAATGTCTAAATTATATAGAATTAAATTTTCTTTAATTCAACTTCTTTCAATTTAATCGACACAAACTCTCTTTGTATTTGCGTGTAACCTAAAATTTCTTACTTTTACTTAACTTCTTGTATTTTTATCTTTTTATCTGTTTCTATCTATTTATTTTTATTTAATTCTAATATTTAGTCTTTCGTAATTCACAATTGTATCTTTTTAAAATATACATCTATTGCCCTTCCTGTGATTAAAAAAAAACACCAATACATAAATATTTTTTCCTAAATAAATGGTGGGAGCGAAGGGCGGGGCGAGACCGCGGGAGGATGTTCTTCTTTTCCTCCGATTCGTTGAAAATTTCGCTCTGGTCGTAATCACTTTTTATCTTTTGGCCCTCCACACGCTTCGAAATCTCTGAAACCTCCCAGGCAAAGACGGCGTAGGAGCAGAAGAGGTCTGGTGGTCTCAAAGGGGCGTTCCTTTCCAACCACCTCTCCTCCTCCTCCCTCTCTCTCTCTCTCATTCTCTCCCGTCACAGGGTCACAGCCCTAACCCTACGGTGACTCGCAGCTGAGCTGAAGAAGGCAGGGTCTAATTCGACTCCGATCCAAGTGAGGCTGCCAATCCCAGTAAGGAACCGTTGCTACTTTCTTGCATTAGGGTTTGTTCCGTGGGCGATTATGGGGTCCGTGGATGGACCAATTCATAGGAAGCTTTTGCGGAAATGTGCGATCTTTTTAGGGTTTCGCTTGCGGGGTGTGGGGTGGGGGAGTTCGATTTTGGGAGGGTGTGATCGGTGGCTTGGGTCGGATACGTGTTCGTATTGGACTCTTCTTTCGGTGGCGGGAATGGGAACTGGTCGTTAGGGAGGTGACGTTTTTTTGCTTTGCTCGGGGAACCTGTTCTCCCTTTCTCACACACAAGTGGGATCCGTTGATCTTCAGTTGGTTCCTCAATTTACGCACTTTGGTTCATGCTTGGACGGTAGATCGTGTCAATTGTTACTTGTTAGTGTTTTTCTGCAGTAGCATAAATTTAACGTGCATTTTGTCTTTGCAACAAGCCATGCCTTTCCAATTGTTCTTAGGAACTTCGTCATTGGTTTGCCGAATTTATGAGTCTCCGTATCCATACATTCACATGCCTATTCTACTTTTTCACATGGTGTGCTTGTTTCCGTAGACATTCAACGATAGGCTAGTGTGTGTGCTCAAGTAAGGGGTGGGAGCAATTCCTGTAACTCAGTTCATTTCTTAACGAAAAAAACCCATACGTGGAATGTTAAGTATACCTCAACTTATGCTAAGCATATCTCAAGTCGCATTGAATTATTCATCATGGTTAACCTGTCTTGCTCTTGCCCTCTCTTCTAGCGGGTGAACTCTTTCAATTTCTTTCTCAAGTCGTGTTTGTGCAAAGATAATCAACATGAAAGTAGATTCAGTAGGTGACAGAAATCTGAAAGCATAGAATAGATTTCCATCGCATCATGCTTGCCATATATTCCATGAAAATTGTTTATATATTTAATTTTTTTTAATTATAAAATAGAAAAGTCCTTTTTCATATTAAAATTTATGATTTGGCATCATCTTCTTGTTATCAAAATTTTTATGTATTTATCCAACTATAGTTAGCTTCCTTGTTTTTGCTCATTTGTCACAGATATTCAAGAAGAGTTCACATGCTTTCTTGATCACTATTCTCTGGACAAATCGGTTTAGTTAGCTTTGTGGGAGTGAATTTCATGAAGCTGTTAAAAGAGACACAAAACGAATGCCAGAATGTATAGTTCTCACGATCTTCTTTCAAGGCTTGAAGTTAACCTGAGGCAATGCCTCTAGTAAGACACATTTCTCGCACACAACTGGTATAGTTGAAGATAGAGAATTTAAGCACTACGGATGATAATTGCACATAATTCTACACTCATTCAGATGTTATCTAATTGAAATCTGGCAGGTGCTTTCTTAATTGTAATGAGAGAGCAATGAGAGGCCAACATCCTAGCATATCACAACCTTTGCCAAGGCAACAATCTGGTTATGATGACGTGCAGTTACTGCAACAACAGTACATGTATAAACAATTGCAAGAGCTTCAGAGGCAGCAGCAAATTCAAATGGGTCAGGAACAGAAGCAACAAAATTCATTTAACAACATATCCATGGTTTCAAGGCAGCCCCCCATCAATCAGTTACCAACTCTAGTAAATGGTGTGCCTCAAAATGATGTATCGAGTTGTTCTTGGCAGAGTGAGTTTACTGGAAGTGATCCTAAAACATCTGGTAACTCCCAAGTGGCATTGATTGGTAACCTGAATTTGGTACAACATGGTGAGTCTCCTGGTATGTGTGGGCTGATGGACTCACATGATCAAGGACAAGTAGTAACATCAATGGGATTTGTCCCTCAACAAGTTGATCAATTTTACAGCATGCCTATTTCCAATACTGTAACAAACCAACATTCTCAGGTCCATGGAATGCCACAAGATTTTAGTGATCTGATGGCTAAAGCTAATGTCAACCAAGCACAACGGCTTTCTATTGAGTCAGCTTCCATCAATTCATTCCTAAACAACCAGAATTTATACAGTAATCAAAGTAGTTTAGAATTTGGTGTTTTATCATCTAGACAAGATTTTCAAGGGAAGAAAATATTTGGTCATGCTGCTGGCGAGAGTGTAAACAATGCTGGAGGAAACTTTCAACAAATGAATACCATACCTAGAACTTCAGAGGATCGGGAAATTAATATTAGGCATAAACATTCAAATTGGTCAGGAAATTTGCAGGAAAAGGAAGCACAACCATCTGGGACAACTGAGATTTCTGTTGGCCTAGATCCTACTGAACAGAAAATACTGTTTAGTTCCGATGATGAATTTAACTGGGATTCTTCTTTTGGGAGGAGCATGATGGGGACAGGTAGTATGCAAGGAAATCACTTGGAAGGCACTGATTTATTCAATTCATTTCCATCAATTCAGAGTGGGAGTTGGAGTGCTCTTATGCAATCAGCTGTTGCCGAAGTTTCTTGTGGTGATGCTGGGAAGCAGGATGAGTGGAACACCATGACTTCCCAGAAAATAGAATCAACAAGCGGAAATCATTCTGGAATATCGAGTGATTCTGTGAAACAACAAACTGCATGGCTTCACAATAGCTTATCCCATGTTTCTCCTTTACCTCCCAGGTCTGCGCTTTTTGAAAATGGGGAACAGCCATTGAGGACTTTGAATTTTGAAGAAAAAACTCGTACTGATCCTCAGAATATGAAAGCCCCTTGGGGTCAGCAACAGAATATGTTGCCTTATACTTCAAGCTGTTATCCTCAGGGCAAAGGGAATAGCTGGAACAGTAATGGTCCACATTCAGCTAACTTTGAGGCCTCACTCAGAGACCCAACCGAACATGGCTTTACAAATGATTCTATAAAACATGTGCATACAGCTAGAGGCCATAGTGTCAACATGTGGGCTTCTGATGTGAACCAAGTGGTTGCCTCCTCCCATTCAATGCCAGGGTTAGAGTCATCCAAAGCTAGCATTTGTTTTCCCCAAATGCAAGCTGCTGCTGCCATGAATTCAAACCCTTCAAAGGGAAATTATGATATAAACCAACAGGGGCTTTATCAACATGACCTTGCTTATGGGAAGCATGTATTTGATTCTTCAATAAATTCTCAAGGGTGTGAGAATATGAGAAACACAAACAAGCAGCAGAAGCTAAATAGGAGACCTCAAATGTGGGAGTCGTCTGTAAGTAACTCTGATAAGGTGTCAGGTGAAACAAATGATAGGACAAAAGAGCTTGGTTCCCAAAGGAGTTTGTCAAATGACAGTTATGTCTCAAGTCACTCACATCCTGATCACTCTTCTGATTCTGTTGGTGGTGCCAGAGATAACTTTCCTTTATCTGGAACTCATGCCCATTCTTTTCCTAGTGTGAACCAACAAATCCATGATCAAATTGGGCAGGACATGCATGCTCAAAGATTTCATTACAATTCCATAGGAAATTCTGTAGCTGGAAATGAAATGAAAGGGCACCATAAACCAGTGGTAAATGCACAGGGTCTTGCACAGAAGGTTGCTAGAGGGCTCAGAAGTCCAGAGCAGATGTCACTATGGCAAACTGCGACAAGTGGCCCTTTGGATATGAAATTGGTAAATATAAATCCACTCTCTGGCGAGTAATTATATAAATAATATATTTTCACCGATCCACTTTTTTTTTGATTATTTTAATGTTCTTCCTCCCATTACTGAAAAATGTAAACTATATACAGAGCAATGCAAAAGGAATGGCAGTCATGCATGCCGAATGCAATAATAATGGCCCAGATTGCAAATTATCTACTTCCTCTAACGAAATGGCTGTCAAGTTTCCACAAAGCAGCCAAACTGGTCAGACAGGGTAATTGGATAATCATTGTTTGTTTATTTTATTTCACAGCATCTCATTATTTGACTTGATTATGACTTTAAATATCATTTGGAATTTTCATTGCATAGACAAAACATGCTTGAGCTTCTGCAAAAGGTTGACAAATCAAGAGAAGATGACAATGATGCTACAAAATCCAGCTTTTTCGATCAAGACACACCATACTGTAGAAATGAAACCAAAATATCCGAAGGTTTGATTGCAAATTAACAATATCAAACTCATTCTGCCTTTTGTGGTTCTAGTTTGCAATTGGCCCTGTCATCTTAATGGCCATCAGCTTCAAATGGTAACTTATTTTCTCATATTTCTTCAGGAACTATTAATAATCTCAACCTGACACATCATGATACAGAAGTTCAAAATCAGAAGACATGTTTTAGTTCTGTAGTTCCAGTTCAGATGTACAATTGGGATTTGCATAAATTTGTACCCAGACAGGTAGCAACTGAACCTTCTGAATCAAACACACAGGCAGATAATTCCATGGCTTCTAAAGAACGTGGCTTGTCTTATGTGAGAAATCAATTGCAACAGCAACCTGGTGGCCACACTGCATCGAATTATCCAGCCAATATGCCATTAAACACACAGCATGATCGGGATATCTACAACATGTTCTCTTCTCCTCAACTGAAACTTGTCAATAATGATGACTCTATAGAAACTTCCCAACCTACATTGCTTGGCATATCTCACAGGATTCCACCTTTTAGTCTTGCATCCTCTCCTGAAACCCACTCGGCTGCCCATTCAACTGTAGTACCTCTGACATACCATGTGAATAGCCAGGGTCCTCAGCCAATGCTCGCTGATTCTTCTATCAAAAGAAACTCAAACAAACAACTTAATGCAGCAGACACAGGACAGATTTCACATGCTTCTTCGACCTCTGGAATGTCCCAACACTCTGGGATTTCAGGAGTCCCACATAATGTATGGACCAATATATCATCTGAGCGATGCTCCAATAGTATTCCAGAGAATAGTACACCAGCTCCCATGCAGCTGATGCATTCAGGTAAACTTGATGCATCTTCTTGGATTCCACGAAAGGCTGCTTATCACGATCGAAGAAATGGAGAAAATATTCCACAAAATTTTGGTAGATTTGCCCAAAATCTTCCAAATGTAAATCATGCAAATGAACATGCATCAAAAGTTGGCTCAAAGAAAAAGGTAGCTCCTGAGAAAATTGACACTAATTCAGAAATTACTAATATTGCACAAGGAAAAGAATCTGTGCCAAACCGAGCTTCTGATGCAACTCCCATTCTCCCCAACATATCCTCAGTTCATTTACATCAGGAGAAACATGGGAAGGAATCTTCTGATAACCATCACCTGCGAGTAGATCAATCTACTGCAATGAATGCTTCCCCTTACTCCCTTCTGCAGCAAGTGCAGGCCATGAAAGCAATTGAGGTGAACCCTGATAATAGAGGTAGCAAAAGGCTCAAAGAAACAGACACTGGTTTTGATTCTCAACAATTGACTGGGAAACCAGTGAAGTTTTATGGCTCCAACATGATTGGAAAAGGTCCGACAGATTTGAGAATGTTGAGCTTTTCTTCAGATGGACTTGAGAAACAAATTGCAAGTAAACCTCAAGTTCTTGGCAAAGAAATGAGTCAAGATTTGAGCACATCTCAGCAACCTATTTCACAAAACTTTCCCCATTCTCTCGTTATGGTACCTAATAATTTTCCTTTGGGAGGATATAATGAACATCAGCATGTCCAGATTAACTCTCAAATGGCACCGTCCTGGTTTGACCATTATGGGAATTCATGGAAAAGCAATATTCCAGCAATGTTTGGTGGGGTTAGTGATAATTTCCAGAACAAAACAAGAATGGCTGCTGAACACTTTTCGATGCCAAAAGTTTCCGAGTGCACGTCCACACAATCTGTACTGGAGAGAAAAAGTGATGCTGCCACTGTTTTGGATGATCAGTTGGCTTCACTTCAAGAATTATCTTCTGGGATCTCTGAACATGATGTTAGTAGGCCAAAGAAGCGTAAAAGTGCAACTTCTGACCTTTTACCTTGGCACAGAGAAATCATGGTAGGATCTGATAGGATTCAAAATATCAGGTTAGACATTCAAATAAAGAGTTGTAAGAAAGCATGCTTAGACCCTTTTTTGTTGCTGTGAACTGCAGGAAGTCTCTGGGATTATTTTTTTTATCAATTTATTGGCTTTCATTCAGTCAATATTCTAAACAAAGTTTCTTTCTTTTTTTATCAGAATGGCAGAAAAGGACTGGGCACAATCTACAAATAGGTTGGTTGAGAAGGTTGGTTCAATGAATAAATCACCCGAATTTCTTTCTTTCTTTCTTATTTTGGCCCACTTCATGAAGATAGATTAAAATGATTTGCTAGCACCTAATTGTAGGTTGAAAGTCAAGCTGGATTTAGTGGTGATGGCTATGTAATGCCTCAAACAAGGAGACGGCTTATATCTACAACCCAACTTATGCAACAATTACTACCCTCTCCACCAGTGGTGATGCTCTCCAAACCTGCCAGTACTATATGTGAGGGTGTAACTTATTTGGTTGCTAAACTGAGTTTGGGAGATGCATGTGGTCTTATTTCTTGCTTGGGAAGTGATGCTTGCAGGCATTCAGATGGTGAAAATAGGTAGGGCTTGCCATTTGGTCACAATTGCAAAATGAGTAAAGTTCTATATATTTAAGCCACCATGTAGTCATGCTCAACGACTGTAGCCATTTTATTGGATGGCTGTTTCATTTTATTAAGTGCAATAGTGACATGCACGGTACAACATAATTGAGTGCTTTTTAATGACACTTTTTTTATACCAGGTCATCTGGAAAATCCAAGGCTTCTGACAAATCAAGCGAACAGTTTTTCCTGAAACTCATGGAGAATTTTGTTGGAAGAGCAAGGAAGCTAGAAATTGATTTGAATAGGTATGAGCGAAAGCTAATCTTACATTCTTACTTGGTTGCCATTTTTCTCATTTGTCATTTTTCAGTTATCTATTTACCTTGGGCATATATATTTGTGTTATGAAATGGGTTTACTTTTCATTACTATTGGGAAATGACTGCTTTTGAAGCATATCATCCATCATTTAGAGAACTTCTTGTCTTTGCTCTTTGTTAGTGTCTTACTTGAAACCTTGTTTTCATAGACAGAATAATCATAGGTTGTCCACACAACTCCAAGGAGTTATCTTGTTACCAGATGCTCTTGCCTAGTTTTATGTTTAGATTTTTTTCCCTGCTTATCATTGAAAAACATTGAAATGATGTGTATGTCCTCGAAAAACACATTTATCCATGTGCTCCTTAAATGTAACCATTGTTATAAATACTACTGTTTTAAGTTTGGTCATCTAATGACAGTTTACTCCATTAAATATTAGTGAAAAGTTTAGTTGTAAACCGAGGTTATGTTTAATCAGGTGACAGTAATGACAATTATGCATAGTGTTGCATTTTACAGAGGCATACAAAGAATTATATAGTTTTCTGAGACACATCATTTCAATGTTTTATAATGGCATGCAAGCAAAAATTCTTTATTTTTTATATATTGTATCTGAAAGATTTTTTTACAATTTTACCAAACCTCTCTTACTTTTGGTTTTAGTTTCTTGCATCAGCTTATATTTTTATGTTTTGTAAGAATAATGGGTTCATTATTATGCGAAATGGCCAACATCCTGTAGGTATTCATACCTAAGAAATATACAAAATCAATTTTGGTTCATCTATTTTCTGTTGCGTGCTTCTTCGTCATCATTTATCTTATAGTATGGTTCAGAGTAAAGTGCAGAAATGAATCTGGTCCTTGGCTTTTACAATCTATATGTCAGATTCTTTGAGTTTAAACTCGATTCCATGTTATACCAGATACTTTTAATTTTGTGCAATCAAGATTTGAATTATCTAGAATGCTCCACTGTAGGTGGAGATTTTTTTTTCACTTAATGTTGCAATCTTTTATTCTTTCATTCACACCTCCATTAACACAAGGATGCTTTTGCTGTTGGCATTTTTTTGATTTTTTTACCTCATATTACAGTTGTTTTTTTTAAATATAACCGCAGGTGTTTTTTTTTAAAAACCCTGGTCATTAAACTGATTCTGGAGCTATGTAGCTATAATGGATGATTATGAAATGTGTTTTTCAAGCTGATACTAATATAGGTCATCCTTAGAATTCACTGTAGGTTTTATTTCACTTGGAAACTTGGATGCTTTTTGTTGGTGTTTCAAATAAATTGAAGTCATTAAAATGTGGACACTGGATGGTGTCTATTCCTTGGTAGTGAACTTTTTATTATGGTTATGACAGTTTGGAACACAAATGTGTGCTTTTGTTTATGTTTCATCTGAGGAGAAGTTTCACATATTTTTCTAGTTTTGTTTTGTTTTCTTTTCCAATATTCAGTCTGATACAATGTGGGTCCTTTTGGTGAGTTAATGAGAAAGATGGAAGTTCTGTTTCCCCTTAAGTTTGTTAACTTCCATCATTGAAAGGAATACATTGAAATGAATCCGTTTGGAAGGTAGTGGAATGAGCTTCTTCATGGGGAAAGCAAAAATCTACTATCCCAGGACGGCGTCCAATACTTAAAAATCAAAGGAGTCCCATTAACAAATGCAATTCTTTCCCATGCTCCTTTTTAGTGGAGATAATACACTGTAGCACACGTGTGAGATATTTTGCAGAGAACAACTCTTAAATCTGCAAGTTTATAGTCTGAAAGTACGTTCAGAACTGACAATGATCTCGTCTTTTCTGTTGTGCCTAGGTTTGCTTCTGCTTTGAGTTTGATAGACGTGACATTTATCTGTCTATATATTTGTCTTATTGCTATTCCCTGATATGACCTGTGAAAACTATCTTGTATCTGTAAATTATAGAATGGTATTTGTCTTACAATCATTCCCATCATCAAAAGATTGAATTCATTTAATTGGTTTTGCCGTCAAGACAAGAAATAATAATTGCTTGATCTTACAGATTAGAAAAGAGGGCCGCAATCCTTGACGTAAAAGTGGAATGTCAAGATTTGGAAAAGGTCGCCATTATAAATCGATTTGCCAAGTTCCACGGTAGAAGTCAAACGGATGGAGAAGAGGGCTCCACCTGTGAAACAAACCGCATCACCTTTGCTCATAGATACGTCACTCCGCTTCACATGCCAGGGAATGTTCCTGAGGGGGTGGTATGCCTGTCGCTATGAGGCATTCATTATTTTATTTTTGCCCACATGGTGTCATCCATCTTAATCCCACTATGCTTCTGCCAATTGCCCGTGGCTGCTTTAGACATTTCGTCCTTGCAGAGAGCATCGAGGCAACGGAAGAGAAAGGTAGCAGGCCCAATTTGCTGGGTCGTGGGAATATAATATGTTGTGAAGCTGACACCATTTGATGCCACATAAATATATATATATATATATTTATTTTTTTTTCCATTTATCCCAATGGAGCATAGCCCTTTGTAAATTCTTTTTAAGAAAAGAAGAATGGCCCCATATCATTTTCCAATGCAAAGTGAAGATGGCTGCCTTTTATTTTATATACAGACATACATATACATATGTATATATATATAAAATCCATAAAGAGATGACTGTAGCATTTGCTTTGTGTAGCAATTCCCAGGAAATGGCTTTTGGTAATGTTGTAGCCGGCCTGTTGCCAGACAAATCACCATGATCCCTCCCTGGGTGCCTAAGAAGGTTGTCTAGTCTGTGGTGGTTCTGGTTCATTTGCACAAGATGATGGATTTAACGTCTCTTTTCTTCTGCACGGTGGAATGCTGTGGCTCGTAAGCTTCTTTTCTTTTGCCCTGTATGAATTCCGGCCGACACCTGCCGTATCTATCAAGGCATATGCGTCTTTGTTGCTCACCGTCTTTATTGCTTGTAATGGTGCAAATCTGGTGCCTTTTCTTCCACGTGGAATACCATCTCCTGGTACTTCACCGCGCCATGGATTTCTGCGTTCTTATTCACCTGAATGTGTTATTCGGAAGTGGTGGTGTCGGCTTCCACTTGAATTTTCTTTTGTTTGTGCCGCATTCGTCCGGTATAATAGAATATTGAGTTTTTCTTTCATGATGGTTGATGCTGTTGGCTTTAAAGCTATAAGATCACTTGCTGAACCGGTTGGTGGTGTGGACCAGAATGCTGAGCCAATACAGCAACTTCTTTTTAAGTACTGTTTCTTCAAAAAGTTACTACAGTACAGTACAGTTTTAAAAATTAGGAGTTGTATTTTGGAGTTAAAACAAATGAATACATAGATATCTTTATTGTGTACTAAAAAATACGGTTTTCTGTTCAAGTTCTGTTGATTAATTATCTAATTTTGTCAATGCCCTTCTTTAAGGTAAAAATTACTTGCATCTATACATGCGTGAGATTGAAAACTTCATCCTTGCATTGCCACTGTTTGAGTCTATTATGACCTTTCAAGCTTACAGCTTGGAACAGACCTCTAATTTTATTTGGAATGTTGACAAACTTCCCTGTTGGGGAAAGGGTTGCTTGTTGAATACAAGGGATCTTTTGCAATTCTTGGGAATCAAAGGAAAGGAAGACTAGCAAAAATTTCAGAATGAAAGATGGCAAAAAAGAGAATTCAGGATCTACAAGAGATAAGATTTAAAGTTTAGGATTTAAGATTTAGAATCTATAAAAAAATAGTTGGATGCATGTCTCTTTTACAGAATGAAATAACAATGTTTAAAGCAGTCACACAGTCATTGCATATTTATGGCAAGTTTGGAAGAAATTTTGTTGCTGTACTTCACATGGGTTGCTTTTTAATGCATTAGATTTAAAATGCTTGGTAGAAATTATAAAATTTATCATTTGTAAACGTTTTTCATATCTTATAAGCGGTCTATTAATGAATTTATTAAAGATAGGTACTTGTGATATATCATTGATTTAAGCATCACACTTAATGTAAGATGTATCTTTTAAAAAACAAATGCAACGGAACAGAAAATATTTCTCAACAAAAAAGTTAATTTGATGTTCAAAGTGTTTGAGTACTTCGAAAATGTAAGAAAAAGAGAACGATAGACAAAATTTGGTCGGGTGTTTGTGCACACCAGTAAATGATAGAATTTTTTTCTCTCATTTTCCTAATACAAATAGGAAGGTGAAAAACTTTTCTCCACATCCTCACTCCAAAAATCATATTATATTTATTATTATAAATAAAATTTATTAATGTCATATTTACAATTTATTTATAATTGACATTTATTTTTTATTTATAAGATTTCTTTTAAAAAAATTATTAATGTTAAAATTACTTATTTTTTGAATAGTGCACAAATACGTAACTTTCATATTTCACCATTTTCAGTAACATACATGAACACCATGAAAAATTAACATTTTTCATCATTTACCACCGTTCTTTAATTTTCTATTTCCGTCGTATACTTTGGGGTCCGTGCATGGTAGAAATCAAGGAAAACAAAATTTTGGAAAAGAAAAAGATAAATGAAAGTGAAATTGAAGAAAAAGAAAATTTAAAAGGGTTGTTTATGCGTTTAATAAAAAATTTATAAAATCTATATTTTCATATTACTTGTTAATGTATACATAAAAAATTTTAAAAAAAATTTCACCCATGTGGTTAATAACTTAAAAAATAAGTTTAAATATTTAATTAGTGAAGAGAGGTTTTTATGACGTGATATTTAATATATAAAACAAATCTTATATCTAATTTTCGTGAATTTTTATCTTAAATAGTGATTGTGACAAAGGAACAACAAAAGAGAAAGGTAAAGGTGGATGAATGATGAAAGTAAAAGTAGACGAACAGATATGGTGATTACAAGTGTAAGTTTTGATAGTAGCGAGTGCAAAATTCAACAATCACAAGTGTAAATTGTAATTGAAGCGTGATTACGGTGATCTTAATTTTTTCAGTGAAAATTTCAAAAAGAAAAATAAGGTAAATGAAAAAAAATAATTTTTTTATATTACTAAAAATTTTGAAAATTTTTCCATCTGCATAAATAACTGAAAATCAGGAAACTTTTTCTGATTTTCAGTGTATGCATAAACCTCCCCTTTACCTTTCTGTTAGATTTTTATTTATTTTTAAATTCTTAAAAAATAATATACTGTTAGATCACGGGAAAATCAAAATTACCTTTTTTTTACCGGCTCTTCGGTCTACGAACATTGTCGTCCTCCTCCTGCTCTTCCCCTTCTCGCCCGTCGGCCGTCCCCCCCCCCCCCCCGTGCCGCTACCGTCAAGGTCACCCTTGATTTCGTCTTCCCTTCCCTCTGCGATGATCTGATGAAGTTCATCGCGCAACTTTCCTCGGCTGCGACTCCCATCCTCTCCCCTTCGGCGGTCCTGCCCGACGGCGGAGGGGAGGGGCAGGATGCCGCTGCCCCATCCTGGCCCTTCAGGTGCCACGGATTCTTGTACAGCCTGGCACTAATCGTTCCGTCCGCTCTGTTCGTCGCGTTCCTGGCGTATAAGGCGAGAAAAAGCTTCATAAGGCTTTCTTACGAGCGGTCCTACATCATGATCGTGTACTACGCGATGCTTTGGGTCGTCTCTATTCTCAATCTCACCTGGTCTTTTCTCCAGGTCTGTTATCTCTATTTCCAATTATGTTTTCTATCACCGTTTTCGTGAGATCAAGGTTATTGTGACGATGGACTTCTATTCAACTGGATGCCTGTGCAATCCGATCAACTTCCGGGAGACCTTCTAAATCTGTATCGGATCATGTTTAGAAATTTTATTCGCAAAGCTATTACCGAAACCCATTGAAGCTAAATACTTGCATGAATGAATAGTAGCATCATAAGGAATTAGCTAAAAACTGATTTTATCAGGAATAGGGTAGGAATTACACCAATTGAAGATAAGATAAGAACAAATCAACTTAGGTGGTTTGGTCATATCTTTAGGAGGCCAAAGAATACATCATTTAGGAGATAAGAATTAATTGGGACAAAAGAAACTAAAAGAAGTAAAGGGTGGTCTAAAATTACTTAGTTGGAAATTTTGAGAAATGATTTAAATTTATGTAATTTAACCTAATATTTAACCATCAATAGAAATAAATGAAAGAAAAGGATTTATGTAGCCAATCCCACATAGCAAAATTATGGTTTGGATTATTGTTCTTGTCGTTATAACTATTATTGATGGTGTGTGATGGATCTTATGACATTTTTATTTTTGATGTGTTGCATAAGTGTGAAAATATGTTGGATTTCTTATGTCAAGGAACATTTATAATTGCTGCAAATGAATATTATGTAGTAAAATTGTACTTATCTTTCATTGCAAGAAAAATTACAGCCATCTTGAGATATCTATTTGTTATCATAAGGTGAACTTCACCTTATCTACTAATGAATTCCATCAATGTACTTTCTCCACTCTGTTCATGCTAGATTCACTTGAGTCATGCATTGCATAATTGGTATCATTGATTACAAGAGATACATTCCTAAGAACTTTTTTCTCCTTTCTCCTTTTTAAAGATTATTGTTCATTAGTATTAGGATAGGCTGTTCTAAATTTCTTTTAATCATATCAAAAAGAAGAGAACCAATTCATTTGATTTTGTGCTGCAGATATCCTTCTCTATTGTTTTGGAACTTTCTAAGCTAGCAAATGATTGCATATATAAATAAAATTGATGAAACAAGGCTTTCTAAGGAATTTGCAAAGCAATGTAGTCTATGTGTACTAACCTAGTGCTTGTATAATATAGATTTGGCAATGCACTCCAGGAAAGGAAGTATCATGGAATATTCTATCATTGTTTACTACATCAGGGATGCTATTTTTGGAAGTTAGCTTAGTTTCCTTTATACTTCAAGGAAATCAAGCTCTTGGTTTGGATGCTTTGACACAGACTTTTGTGGTCTCAGGAATTGTTTTTTCTATGGATATATCACTCAAGGTAATTTATGATCAGTTTTTTGGATGAAGTAATTTATGATCTATTGCTCTCTATTTTTGATCTTTTATCTTCAAATTGCCCCGTGAGAACGAGTCTAGATCCAGGCATTCACGCTTGCAAATATTTTTTCCCAGTGGTAAGCAAGCAAGTAATATATCAAGTAAGAGCAAAATATATGCTCATTGGGAAGATAAATTGAGACCTTAAAGATAACAGGAAAAACTATGTTAAGAGTTAAGACACCACAACTACATTAAGATACCAAAGACAAAACAAATGAACAAACTCCAACTCTAATATGCCATGCCTAAACCTAGCTCAAAGCTTGAAGTGTTGGTTAAAAACTATTTTCAAACTACCTACACCACATAAGATGTAGCCAAGATCCGTGTCCAGTTGGTCCCTTGCCCCCCAGGTCTAGCATAACATCAATTCTATCGTATGCCCTTCCTAAAGGTGAAGTGGTCGAGCAATGCCCTGACAGATCCTCCTATTCCTATCAAGTCACCTAAGCCACCAATTAGTTTGTTGGAGTAGGGCCGAAATCTTCCTCTTGCAAATTGTAAGGACCTAGATCAATGTTTTTAAAACCAAACTGGAAAGCTTCCAGTTTTGGTTCAAAGTGATTCAACCAGTGGTTCAAATTAGTTGAGTGGGTAATGACATCATCATTTATTGAACTGGGCAAAAAGTCGAACCAATCTTTTTTTTAAGTTCATAAATTGTTTACATTGATTTTCCATAAATTATAAATATATAAGTAGATTGTTATATATATAGTTTCTTTAGGATATGATGCACAATGAATGTTGCCATAGATGGAGATTGACAGAGAAGAATTGAACTCACACTATCACACAAGACATTCATAACTTCATGCGAGAAACACTCTTGCATGAACACATTCATACCTTATGGATTGACAAACTTTGTGAGACATGAGTTTTAGGGTTTTTAAAAAAAATTATTTTTAGTTTTTATTTTTGAGTTTTATTTTTATTTTTTTAGTTTTAATGTTTAAAGCTTTAAGTTTTAATCATTTTCTTAGGGATATATTTCAAAAATTTTATTAAAAAATATTTTATATAAATTTACCATATCTGAACTGTTAGTTCAAATTGATGACCCAAACCAACTGGTTTAACTGGTTTTTTCTGGTTTGTGGCAGTTCAACTGGCTACCTGATTTTTTCCATGCAAAAACCAGTTTTTTTGAAGGTTTTGGTTCAATCCAGTTGAACTGGCTGGCTTGAGTTGATTTTCAAAACACTGGTCTAAGCACCAGGCTTCAAACATTCGCGAAACATTCTTGAAACATTGCCAGGTGGCCCACCATTGAGTCTCACCTGTCCACCATTTCAAGGCCATCAAAGAATTAATGCATTTTATGCATCCTGTTATTTTCTGCCCATCAAATTAATTTTCTGTCATTTTCTGTTACGTGTACAGATACAAAAATTTCAAATTCTGTCATTTTCCTTTTCCATCATTTTCCACTTTTTTTTCATTTTCCTTTCCAATATTTTCTGGATACACAAACACCCCCCCCCTTAGGAAGGCAATAGAGCCATAAACATGACAAGTGAAATCCATCCAAATCTATCCATAGTAAGAATACTATAAAAGGAGGCCACCATGAAAACACCTAACCACCTCCAACACGAGTTGAAAGACTCAGGGGATGAACCCAATATCTTGGGACCTGTAGTCTATAATAAGGAGAGAAGATGAGTAAAATCCATAAACTCAATGTCTCTGATATCTTGCTTGAAAGGGATATCTCACACACTAGTCTTCTTGAATGACTCACAAAACATTCATAAAACTCATCAAATGGTGAGACAATAGTTGTGAATAGACTAACAAGGGAACCCTACAACATTCCTCTTGTAGAATTTGGCTCATCTACCATTTCCCATCCTCGCTTATATGCTTGATCAAACCAATGCACTGACTCTAGAACCCCTTAACTTATTTCCTCACATTGGGCACTTGGGTACTAGGTGACATGCACCCATTTGAATATTCATTTTTAAATTTTACATGCATATATTATATACATTTCTTGATATTTAATGATAATTATGTACATTTTCAGCTCTATTATTTCTTAAATAACATTAAAATACATAAATTTCCCTAAGATAACAGCAAAACACAAAGTGTAGTGATACTAACATGTATATTTCAATAATATATGACTATACATTTCAAGAATTAGGTATATTTCAGTACCATTTCATCAAAAAATAAAATAAAAAGTTATTTAAAGAAAAAACCTGAAAATTATATATTTAATTCATGGTTGTTAAGCTAGTAAGGTGACCAAGTATCGGCCAAGCATGCTTAAGATTGCTGAGCGTCTATATGCTCACCTAGGCAGGGCCTAGGCACCCTTAGTAATTTTTATTTTTTTCAGAATACAATATATATATATATATTGGATTTTTATTCTATATATATATATCATAAAGCTATAATTTTGTGCATAGAATATATATGTTAATGTACAGAATATATTTCCAACATATATATTCATAAGTAACAGATATTTAGATTTCCATAATTATATATCCAAAAATAAAGCATTTAATTATATTTTCAGAAATAACACATTTAATTTAACAAGCACAACAACATTATCTAAAGACCACAATTTACAAATTTACTTAGAACAAAAGTCAACACATAACAATTAAACAAGATGTTCAAAGTTAACAACATAACAACAAAATAGCAATCATTCATTCACTTTCTTCATATTACAAAGAATCATAAAAATTTCTTCCAAAGTTCACTTCATCCTCATCTTCTTTATTGTCTTCACGTTCTTTCAATCTTGTGTTATGACATAAATTATATTCAAAGTTGCTATTACCATATCAATTTGAGCCTATGTAAGGTTATCATCTCCATATAAAAATTCAGTGGCGGCTCCTAGTACTTCTACTATCCATTCACTATTGTAATTATGCTCTTCAATACCGATAGCCATCAATGAGATGCTCCTTTGTCTTCTGATCTCGTCACTTAATTTGTCATGGTAATATAGTTTTTACTTTATAACTCATAAGACAATATTTGCCCATTAGAAATTAGTTTTTTTCAAGTTAATATAAGTTATTGTTTTATGTTCTATTTCAATCCTATTATACATTATGATATAATAATCTATTAAAATTAATATATGATTTAAGTATATTACACATATTACATACATGCACACATATATTGTACATTTTAGTAAATTACGAATGTGCTATCAATTTGGTTTAACCATCTATAAAATCACAAACTGAATCATATAATCGGTTTATAAAATTTTCAAACTGAACCAAACTGACAAAAATGATTTGGTTTGTTTTGGTTAACTAGTTTGACCAATTTCGTTGCCCACTCCCAGCAGAAAATATCATTTTTCTTAAACTATTTCAGAAGATAAAAAATTTAAAATGAAGAAAGTTGAAACCTAAAAAAATGTAAAATGGAATATAGTTGCTTGCTTTAAAAAGAGAGGTGGAAAAGAGTGAAAAACCTGGTTTGAATGCCAGTGTCCCAGTGGAGTAGTTGGAACAGTGCTCTTCTACTGCTGGAGCTGCTAGAGCTCTTGAAATCTCACTGGAGTCATCAAAAACTTTGGAAGGTCGTTGGAATCTGCTGAAAGGTTGTAGGAATTGCTTGTTGTTGATGTTTCCTGGTTGGAGAGCTCGTCAGAGAGCGAGAAATGGGTGCTGCAGGCCTGCAGCTGTCAGACCTTAACAAGCCCTCATATATGATTCCCCATCGATGGATCTTTATTGTATCTTTAATCAGATCCACCTTTCTCCACAAAACTTAATTCCCAGATCTTAGGCAGTCTTGTAAAACTGCCCAAGTGCCTTTACAACCTTGATTTAAATATAAATAAATGGATCCGATGATGGATTAACTGACTTAAGACAAAGGCAAGACGAACCTCCAAAGTGACCAAGTTGCACTTTAATGCCTAGGAACCTATGGTGTACTAACACTCATGGTCAAGGTTTTTGCATAGGAAGCAATAGACTATAGTTAGGTATTGACTGAAGTTGGTTATCCATCAGTTTGAATATGTCACCTTGGAGGTGTTTGAAAAACTAAGGGTTGTTCTCTTTGGTTTTCATTGGGTTGGAAGAGGCAAATCATTGGTTGGAGGACACCAGTATTCAAATGAAGACAATTGTGTTTCAAACATTTTTTGATATAAGGTGATTTGAACATTGTTGATCCATTAAGGGCTTCCGAAAAAGGCAAAAACCATCTGCCCAGTAAACAAAATGTCCTCGGAGTTGGATTTAGTATTTTTGCTGTTGATATTATGATGCCCGTCCGTGTACAAAGTATATAGTTCTTGCGAGTGTCCAATGCCTTTTTGTAATTGGTGGTGTCCTGATTCTGGTTGTCTGAAGATGTACTTAAGCCTTTCTTTTCTTTTCCATGTGTTCTTGCATGCGTTTTTTAGCATCTTATGGTAATAATGTCTTCTAGTAACAGCTAACCCAATTCTTAGAAAACTTTCGAGCCAAAATTTTTAATTTTGCATCCATCCATTTGTAAAAACTTATATATCTAAGTATTCATCTGCGTTGAGTTATATTTTTAGTGATCTACGTTGTTATATTTTATATGCATCCCTTTGCAAAATCATACATTTCTTGGTAGTAATCTACATTAGTTGTATATTGTAAATTTTGATACTCAAACTCTATGCAGGCAATTTATGTATTTGGTTTTGGGGTTCCCTTGTTTTTGGAATCTGCTCATCGGGTGAAATGGGGTTTGTGGATTGTCCACAAGTTGTTGCTGGCTGCAGTTTATGCTCTCCTTTTATTTATGTATAATTCAAAATGGAAAGATAAATTACCTGGTAATTCCCATTTTGTGTATGGTATACTTGAGAATTCATCGTTGCATCTTTTGTTGGTTAATTTTTGTTGATTCTTTCATGCAGCAAGACCAGGATTTTGCAATTACGTTATAGCAATGTTGTCTCTATATGGTGCCATGCTATTTGCATGTGGTCTTCTCGGAAATGGAGTAGCATTTGGACTTTGGTATGTTTTTTCTTTAAAAAGATGAAATGAAAGTGTCTTATAATCTAATAATTTTTTTATATTGCTTTCCCCAGGTTATACAATCTTACAGTTATATGCTACCATTCTCTTTACCTACCATTCTTGTATGTTACTTTTCTTTCAGATTTTTTCAAGGTAAGTTTTGATCTATCTCGTCACCTTCACATGAACCTATTTTATGTAAATTTATGAGTCACACTTGAACGAGCATGCCCTAAGTGTTCTTGTACGTATAGGAGGAAGACCTGTATCTGGAAAATATTTATTACTCCGAGATGAAAGATGCTGGTTTCTTCGATGGTGATTGGGAATAGGAATCACTTCACTGCATACTCAAATCGTAGAGAGATCAGTTCCTTCTCCTGCTAACGTGCACAATTGTCAATTACTCAACCAGCGGTGGTGTTGTGTGTGTATTGTTTTAGAATAATCTGTGTATTTTGTTTAAGGATTTAGTATTCGAAGTGATGAAAATTAAATTGTTCTCTGCTAAAGGTCTAGCGAGGAAACCAGTCAGTTGATCCTTGCATGGAGTGAAGACATTTCCAGACGAAGTGATAACCATTTTTTATGTAGCTTTGGTGTGCGGCAAATAAAATTGTGGAATGTGTCATTTCTAGAGAAGTTGTCGCATGGATCAAACAACGGTAAAGAGAGGCGAGAATAAATATTGGATGCAATCCAGAGAGAGAGAGAGAGAAAACACACACATCAGACATTAGTGTTATTTACCTATTTGTGAAATTCATGAGAATTTACTTTTTCATTGACTTATTTTTTGGAAATATTTGTGTTGACATAAAATGATGGAAATTTGATTCTTATTATTTTTCAATCGAAATTTAACATTAGAGTATTTCTCATTTTTCATCTCTTTTCCTTGAAATACAAGGAAAATCTAAAGTACGAATCTTTAATGTATATTATTTTATTTTTATTTTTTTTTCTTTTTTCATACACAAATAATCTTTATTTTTGTGATTTCTTGTTGAATCTTGTATTTTCTATTTCTCATTTATTTTTAAATTTTTATCATTTTACAAACAGACCTTTAAGGAACAATTTTAGCGATTTTTGTTTGTTTGTGAATGCTAAATGATTACGAGTGATTTTGGAAATGAAAAATAATGTTCATCTAACGCTTTAGAAGTCAAAACGTTCATCATCTTCTCTGAAACTACATTTGAATTAAAACGGTGAACTGCATTTGACACTAGCTTACACACAGGATTCCAAATAATTGATTTTTTCTTTGTTGCCTGTGGTTTTCGAAAAAAATTTATATGATTTATAATGTAAATTTTTAATATACTTTTTTTCATATAAAATGTTAAAGATGTATAATAAATATTACTATACATAGTTATAATATATAGTAAAAAATATAATATATAATAAAAATATTTAAACAAATGATCCCTATCAGACTATCATGGATTGGGTGAATCAACTGCAACAGGTAAAAAGGAATGACCACCTCTAATTTTTTTTTTCGGTGTTTAAATTTGGACGAATGTAAAAATTAATATCAATTAAAAAAATAATGATATAAGCGAAGGTGCGGCAAAGAGATCTACTGGTTTTCACGAGCCACCGCAAGTACGACGGTTTCGTTTTCGGTTAAGTTTACGATTTACGATAAAATATATGATTTATAATAAAATAATAATAATTTAATTTTATAAATAATAAAAATATAAAATTTATTTAATAAATATATTATAATATATAATAAAAAAATAATTATATAGTATCAAATGAGGCGTCGGAATGGTTGCAGTGGCGATGCAAGCACATGCCGACTGCCGCATAATCCGAACAAGTTGGCGTTTGATTGGACAAAATTGTATTTTTGTAATTTTAAATTAAAATTATATATTTTAAATTTTAAATTATAAAAATATAATTCTTATTTAAAATTAAACCTACCAAATGTTTAAATAAACATTACGTCTGTGGAAGAGTACAAGTGAAAATTACGTGAGTAATAACAAAAAGTACGCACAAATCATGCATTTACTATTTTCACATTTACAAGCTTACTCGTTATTTTGTCGTTATGTCTGTTATTATATTAATATTTATATATTTTAAATTTTTTTTATAATTTAATTAAAATAATCAAACACATACAACATATTTTAAAAAAAAAATTTAAAAAAGAATTTTTGTAATTTTTAAATATAATTTTTATTTAATTTCTTTTCTTTCTTTATTTTTTTTCCATCTTCCTTTTTTTTCACCATTTTCTTTTTCTTTTTACTTTCTTCTTTTCTTCTTATTTTCTCTCTCTACTCTTGTTGTGCAACCAATTTTACCTTTATTAATAGTCATTTTTCTAAAGGAATATCAGACATCCTCTAGAAGAATATCTAGTATTTGACAATTAGTTTTAGAGAAATATCTAATAAGATTAGTTAATTTCAAAGGAACATTTGATACTGTAACGTCAATTAGTTCTAATAAATTTCCTTTTTTTTATTTTTTTGTTTTGATACCAAAAGAGTTACAATAGATGCATGTAGTCTTCCATACGAGGTTTATGGACGTCATTAGAAAGCAAATACATGAGAAGATGTGTTTAATGATAGATTCATGCGAAAATCAATTTTCCCACTTTAAAAGTATTAGAGTAGATTATCTGAATAAAGTCTAATCTTATATTAAAAATAATAAGATAAATAACGACTCATGTAACACTTACAAATTTTTTTATTAGTTAATTAATTTTAACAAGATAAATCTCCGTAAAAAATGCATTAATTAAGAAACTCTTTGTACATTTTTTAAATTTGTATAACTTCGAATATTTTAACGGTAGTCCAAGCGTGCAGCATCCAACGATGCACGCGTGGTTTTTCGAGAGGAATTTTATTTATTTTATTTTATTTAAGAGCCGACACATCACACATGCGCGCGTTCAAAAAAAAAGTAAGTGAATATTTTATTTGTGCGTAAATATATTTATATTTCACGTGCATCGATTAAAAAAACCTTCATTTATTTGCTCGTCGAACGAGGATTGGTAATGGTACATTTGCAATTTAAAACCGTACCTTTCTATGAAATTAGGCATAACCGCCTTCTTTATTATAATATTATTAACCGCTTCCTATATTATTGTATTGTCACCGCAGAATATATTCCTTATTATTACTTTTGAGCTTTCTTCGACCAACTTTAGAGTTGGTAGTATAATATTACATTTTTTATCAAAGTTACGATATTTCAGTGATATCGTTAGAATATTATTTTTAACGATTTAAATTAAATTTAATTTAACTATACTGTGTTATAATATTTTCCTCTATATACAATACTTCGATAAACAATACTAATGACGTTAATAAAACTTATTTCGTATAATTAAGTTAGATTTAATTTAAATCATTTAAAAGTAACATCACTAAAGATAAAATTCTAGTAATATTATTGAAAAATTTGTTTTCTTCCGATAAATTAGAAAAAGAAATTAATCAAAATCTTGTAAGTGTATATTTTACTCTAATATTTCCATCACTATGTTAACAATGAGTGTAACTCGTTAATATCTGTACATGATTTTTATATTTACAGTAAAAAAAAACTTTACCTTTTAAACTTTTTAGACTTTTCATGGCATAAATAACTTTTTATCTAACATTCATGTTTTTATTTTTATTTAAATTTTTTATTTTCGTTCTAAATTTTGTACAAATATACCTTAACTTTAATTTTAATAAAACGTTACCGTTCATTTTTCAATA
>JAMKPZ010000410.1:0-12388 GCA_024699675.1 Amphibolis antarctica | reverse complement strand
GGTGGTTGTTGGCTTGGATTTTTCCATGAAAAAATAGGATGGTTCCTCCACCTAGGATTATAAGTAGGATTGAAATTTGAGTTGTTACGTTGATTATAGAATAAAGCATTAACATCTTCAGAGTCATTTAAGATAGGATAGTCTTCTATCACATGACCTATGGCAAAACAACTTGTACATTTAGGCATGGTAGGCTCAGTCTTTTGTTTAAGCTGTAACTCATCAATTTTATGTATCAAGCTAGCCATCTTAGCCTCTAAAGCAATATGTGGTTCAACAACATGAACTCCTCTAGGGGTAGGAATTTGTTCTTGACTTACTTTAGTAGCACTCTCCCATTGGGCAGTTCTTTTAGCTAAAAATTTCCAAGCATTTTCTATTCCTTGGTTCAGGAATCCATTTTGACTCAAAGATTCTATGAGTGTCTTGGTTTGATAATCAATCCCTTCATAAATAGTTCGGATTTGGGTCACTCTCTCTACTCCATGGTGTGGGCATTGAGCTAGGAGATCTTGAAACCTTGCAAAATATTTCTAGAAAGGTTCTCCTGGTTTCTGTCTACAATTTAAAATTTCATTTTTCCTTTTAATTATGACATGCAATGGATAGTATTTTCCCAGAAATTCAGAACAGAATTGATTCCATGTGATAATTGAATTTGGTTGTAAACTGTATAACCATCTTTTTGCACTGTCTTTTAGAGCAAAAGGCATATACCTCAGTTTAATTGAATCAACAATCATGTTTGGTACTTTCATCATATTACAAACTTCATTAAATTCTTTTAGGAACCAATAAGCATCCTCTTTTTCGAATCCATGAAATTTTGGTAATTGGTTGATGTAATTAGAATTTAATTCAAATCTGTTATTAGGGCATTCAGGTAGTGTGATACAAGAAGGTTCATCCATTAAATTAGGATAAAACATACTACTTATTGTTTGTTCGATAGGTTGATCATGTTACGGGGCAGCCATAATTGTTCTTCTTGGAGGTGTTCTGACTAACCTATGAGATGAATCCCTAGACCAACCTGACACACAACATTTAAATGTAAAAGAAGGTTTACATGTGTACCATCATTAGATAAGCTTTAGTTGCCATCTAATGTTGTCATTCGACAGGTACATCTATTTACAATAATACTGCAATTGTAGTAAATGATATAACATTTTAGATTTCTTAAAAATATGTAATGAAACAACCACAATCATATAGATTTTGAGCACGATACAACAAAGATGTTCCAAAGGAAATAAAAACATTGCACATGTGTTCAACAGAGGAGAATTTTGAAATAACCCACGGCTAGGTTCGTGGGTAAATGAGTTTACCCTAGAACTAACATGTGGGTAAATGAGTTTACCCTAAAACTAACATGTGGGTAAATAGGAAATATTACACACAGTGTTGCAGAGTATTTACACAAGGAATCAACTCGTGAAACCACACTGCAGAAGCAAGCAAAGATAATTGATGAATAAGTTTTTGTGCTGCAGCCTCTTTCGAACAAGTGGATCTTGTAATAATAAAGATCATCCCAAGCATAATAGATAAGAGTGTCTCCATTGATGTAACAGAAACCCTTGATTTTTCCTACAAAAGGAATGTTAGAAGTTCCTAGATTTTTCAATTGCAATTCAATGTTGACTCGACTCCATTCCCAATTTTCAATGTCTTGTACTTTCCAAATTTCGAATTTCATATCAACATCCCACCATCTAATTAAACTTAGTGATTGAGGCTCTCCATTGATTCTTCCTAGTATAGCCAACTCAATTAAATGATAGAATGAACTTGATAGTGCTCCCATAGGGCATGGAACAGGTAAAAGCCTCACTGATTCATCTTCAATATTGATGGTAATGACATTAATCTCATTAATAAATGTACAGTTTGTTACCAAGTAAATAACTCCTTTGATAATCACATGGTTTCTGTTGTTTCTTAGTTTTTCCCCAAAGTAAACTCTTCTGATAGGTTTCCATTGGTGTTTATCAAAATGATAAACTAATAAGTAATACCAATCAATCCACATGTGATAAGCTCTTTGGATAGGTTCTTCCCAACAAAATAATTTGTGCATTATTGTTGACCCCAATGCTTAAAGATCTATTGGATGGTCAACCGGCCGGCCATCGGCATGCCGGTACATCACCCCTGCAGCCGGTTCACCCGAACTCCTCCTTGGCAAAGTCTTGCTTTGCTGGCGTTGAAGCCCACGTTTGGCACCTACTGGGTGGCCGGGTAAATTAGCCGACCAACCACCGGCACGCAGGTAAAATACCCTAACAACTGATCTCTAATCCTCCCACCAACATGTAGGTACGCTCATCAACACGCCCAATCTAATTTTTGGGGAAAAATACACGATTTTTGGAGCCTCAACCGGCACACAATCCCAATTATCCGCCATAGCTTATTCCCCTAAATCATCGGCTAAATTCCTGGTAGACCTCGATCCCAACCACTCGGCACCCGGCTAACACACCGCGGCTGTCGGCTAGCCACCTGAGAAGCTAATTCGAATCAATTGGAAAGATATGGTGAGATTTAATCACTTAAATCTCGCAATCAATCAATCACACGGATCCCGCAATTGAATCAAGATGTACGCGGAGTTTCCATCCTGGGATCACCCGAAAAAGGAAGGGGATTCCCTATATAAAGGGACCCTCCGCTCCATTTCAAAGGACTGGTTTTGGACGGCTTTTTGGAGATTTTGAAGGAGGAGAGCAACTTGGAGCCTCGAGCCCTCTCACTGCACTAGAGTGAAGACTTCTGACTGCCACCGCCGACTCCCTGTAGGTAAGTTCCCTCATCCTTTGTCGTCGTACGTATGATTTAGCCTCATTATTTCGAGCCTCGACCATACTGGACCTTCCCCATGCAACGGAAAGGTCAGAGGACATGCCCAGGTGTCATTCCTTCAGATACACTTCTGAAGGTACCGGCAGCCTCCCTCCCGGCCAGGTGAATCCACCCGGTACGGCCGAGATCAGTTTGGTTGTGACCCCTTCCTCGGCTCTTTCTACATGGAAACTTGCATTTTCTTACGTGTTCTACGAATGCATCGCTAAACTTTCCCACGTCCTTTTCCTTTGAAATGACTGGCCACCATTAGATGCATCATCTCCGCTTAGAGACGGTTGTCTCCCCAAAGGTGTCTGCCTCTCCCATCTCTCAAGACTAGGTGTAGAAATCTCTACACCCGGTGGTTGAGGCGAAAAACCGGGTGAACATCTGGTCCTAGACTCGAAGGTCTAGTAGGTCGACAAGTAGACCCACTAAACTTCTGGCTTTTCAGCTAGAAGTCCGTTGCGGGGGCTACGACATCTATATCCGTGTTTTCATCTGTTTCTCGCTTCCCTTGTACCGAGAGAGGCAAAGCTGTCCTCCCAATGCCTCGGAAAGGCTTCCAGGATGAGGCCGTCGGTATGCATCGTTGTCGACGCCGACCGTCTGGGTGCACGAGCATGTACACCCCGACGGTTCCCTTTTACTGGGAGGAGCAAAGCTGCCCTCCCAATGCCCCAGAAAAGCTTCCAGGATGAGGCCGTCGGCATGCATCATTGCTGACGCCGGCCGTCTGGGTGCACGAGCATGTACACCCCGACGGTTCCCTTTTACTGAGAGGAGCAAAGCTACCCTCTCGATGCCCCAAAAAGGCTTCCAGGATGAGGCCGTCGGCCACCATCATTGCCGACATCGACCGTCTGGGTGCATGAGCATGTACACCCCAACAGTTCCCTTTTACCGGGAGGAGCAAAGCTGCCCTCCCGATGCCCCGAAAAGGCTTCTGGGATGAGGCTATCAGCATGCATCATTGCTGACGCCGACCGTCTGGGTGTACAAGCATGTACACCCCAACGGTTCCCTTTTGCCGGGAGGAGCAAAGCTGCCCTCCCGATGCCTTGGAAAGGCTTCCGAGATGAGGTCGCCAGCATACATCCCTGCCGACGCCGGCTATCCGGGTGTATGAGTATGTACACTTCGATGGTTCCCAATTTCCAGGGAAGCAAAGCTGCTCCCCTAATCCCTTGGAAAGTCTTCCAAGATGGGACCATATCTGGCCAGGCTGACTATCGTGATTTTCCTTTTTAGAGCCGAAGAGAGGCCGGGATTGCCCGGGCTGTCTGGGGGTGCCTAACACCTTCCCCAATAGTACCCTGAGCCCCGTATCCAATTCTCTCATGTTTCGCATAGTGTTACATAATTTACGTCATTCTTGCGATTTTATCTTTTCGATGGTGGAGGGACACTTCCCTATCTGGTTTTCCTTGTTTTCTACCCAAAAATAAGATGGCGACTCCGTTCAACGAGCCATCCACCCCACGTGGTGATGTGCTCCCAAAATCAACTTTCAATTCTCTGTACCTCGGTCCATCTGCCGGTTCTGCCAGTGGAAACCCATGGGCTTCCAGGTGATAGCTGGATGAAAGAGAGGGTATAGATGTTTGGCAACTTCGCTGGGGAGACTCGTTGCATTTAATCGATTAAGCGACTTAGACTCTCGCTCGTACGGCTCTTTTACAGTTGACCTTTTATTTTCCATGGCTTCCGAGCGACTCACGTCGGAAGCCGCTCCTTCAACGACGAGGCTTGGCATCCCACGAACAAGTGCATCGACAGCTATGTCCTCAACAGCCACCGACTTGGCAACCCGACCAAGTCAGCCGAGACTTGGCAATCATACCAAGTATCTCGCTCGGCACAGGGAACAACAGCAGAGAAATTTTTGGCCACCAGTACGATCATCCGGAAACTGTCAACTCCCGACAGGGGTGTTGCATCACGGAGTCGGGACAGCTAGCCTGCTCTGTCTGGGTAACACCTTCCATAAGCAGAATACTGGCCAACGTCATGGGGCAGAACTAGGGGCATTTTGCCCCTCCTCTACCATTGTCACTCGAACAGGCGAATGTGACCAGTCCGCTGCATCCTCATCCGAGACTCCACTTGGGTTCCCCCTCTTATCGACATAGCCGCCGGTCCCTGCAACAGCGGCAGAACTAGGGGCATTCTTCCCCTCCCCCTCCTCATGTGCTAGGCAGCCAGAGCAGTAGAAAAAGCTCGACGGCATGACACCTCAAGCAGGCGGGTACAACAAGTCTGTCGCCATCTCCTTTGGAGCCTTCCCGGGGTTCACTACCATCTCTAACCGGTAGCTGGCACACCTACCCGACACCCAGCCAGGAGACCATGGATGCCACTTTCGCCAGGTTCCTCATCCAGCACTCGTTCAGCTTGAGGGTCAGCAATCCGTAGAAGACCTTAATGATCCCCACTTGCAAGATCAAGAACTTGAAGAGGTCGGTCCATGGGTCCAACCGCCCGAGTCCACCGATATAACTTCTATTGATGAAGTTGAACTTGTAAACCTTGGGGATGAACAACATCAAAAAGAAACGAAAATTAGCAAAGAGGTACCTGAGCCCTACTGGCAACAAGTCCTCACACTCCTGCAAGAATTCGTGGAAGTGTTCACATGGGATTATGAGGACATGCCTGGTTTGGATGAACGGGTAGCAGTCCACCGACTACCCCTCAAACCGGGAGCCCACCCTGTGAAGCAGAAAGCTCAGCGAATGAGACAAGAATGGGCCCAGAAGCTGAAGGAGGAAGTTCACAAGCAATTGAATGTCCATATCTAGCCCGAGTGCCACCCGACAATGAGGGAGACCACCAACTTTGGCTCCTTCTAGGTAAGGTATCCCCCTTGGACCTGGTCGCAACACCATTAGGTTACTCTGCTTGCCAACAGCACGTGGGGAGGGCTGATAGCATTTTCAATTCGGTTTTATTTCCTTCTTCTATTTTGTAAAGAAAAAAAATAGCAAAAAGAAGAAAACAAAAAAAAAAGAGAAAAATGAAGAAGAAGAAAATTCAGTGGCTAGAGTCCTTCTTCAAGCGAAAAAAAGAGGAAAAGAAAAAAAGAAGAGGAAAAGAAAAAAAAAGAGAGGAAAAGAAAAGAAAAGTTACTTGTTACTGAGTCCTGAAAGCATATGGACTCCTATGTAAGGGAAGGGTAGATTTTAGGATTCCGTTAGTTGTTGGCAGTCCTATACCTGACTTGTCGCGATTGACCAAGTATTCCATTCTTTCAGGGCTTGGCAACCCATCGAAGTCCACCAACACAACCGGGTGTCGGAACCCATTTACCGACACCCACTTCTCCCTTTTTCTCTTGTCCTAGGGCTTGACATCCCAACTAAGTCATCAAGACAGGGCTTGGCATCCCGCTGAAAGTTGCTTCCACCCTCAAGTTCTTATGCCCACGTTTTCAGAACCCACACTTTTCTATCTATTATATTTGTGCCCCCTAGAGCGAACTTGTGAGGAAGAATCAGCGTAACTTTGGGCAGAAGGATAGCATTCGGATCTCTCCTCTCGACATATCTTGGTTGCCTTAGGGTCCGTTGATGTCGCCAATACTCTAAGGGAGGCTCGGCAGAGGGGCGAAGACATCCAGACTGGTGAAGCAAAGGCCCAACACCTCGAATAGGAGTGCATTGGAGAGTTCCGCCAGCCCGGCCTGGAGGCCGATGACAAGTTGTGACTCCACCTCAGACAGGTTGGAGTACATCTCGGCCACTAGGCCGGGGATGGTCTCCACGCGGTGGAAATCCCGGACCAATGGGAGCAGGCCCTACACGGTCGGTTGAAGTCAGCCAGCCAGTCGAAGTCAGCCAGCCTACTATATAAAACACTCCTCAGTGCCAAGCGATCATTCGCTGGGAGGACCAACTCTTGGTCGGTGTTAGGAGGCGAGACACCTTCGGCCTCTGCCTCATCACAACCGGTTGTCGTGCGATACCACTAGAGCGCCAAGCAGACTGATTCCTCATCCGAGGCCGTGTCGTTGGGCATTATCAGTGGCACGTCAGGAGACTCCAGAAGGAGCCACTGTCACCCAACCAGCATCTTGCGATGCGTCCGGTGTCGTGAGCTTTCGAGAGGAGCCTCCGTCGACACCTCGCCTTCCGTGTCATCTTTTGGCGGATGAGAACCGAAGGCATCAGGGTCCCCACGCCGCTCCGATAGCCACCACTGGGAAATAGCCTCGGCAGAAGGAGAGTCACACCTCGCCATACATAAGTAGGTAGAAAACTTGCAAACGAACGGCCTCTGCGCGGTCGAGGCAAGCGAGCTCCTCCATTGGCTGATCCTCCACTGGCTGATCCTACAATGACGGGGGAAAATTCTCGAGCCACTACGGACATGGTGTTGATCCCCACGCTCAAACGGGCTGACGGGCAGCCAGCTGGCCTGCTGCCGGCATGCTGGTATCCAACCCCGGCAGCTGGCTCCCAAGTGCCCCATGCTCAAATGGGCTGATTGGGCGGCCAGCCCTTTGTCAGGTCCTTTTATGTGGAAACTCGCAGTTTCCCCATATGTTTTACGTGTTTTATCTGTTTCCTGCATATCTCATCGGGAGGAGTAAGACTACCCTCCCGATGCCCCAGAAAAACTTTCGGGATGATGCCGTCGACATGCATCCTTGCCGGCGTCGACCATTCGGGTGTACGAGCATGTATGACCTGACGGTTCCCGACCTCCGGGAGGAGCAAGACTACCCTCCTGATGCCTCGGAAAGACTTCCGGGATGACATCGCCGGCATGCATCCATGTCGGCATCGGCTGTTCGGGCTTACGAGCATGTACATCCCGACAGTTCCCGATCTCTAGGAGGAATAACACTACCCTCCCGATGCCCCGGAAAGACTTAGGGGATGACGCCGCCAGCATGCATCCTTGCCGACATCGGCCGTTCGGGCGTACCAACATGTACGACCCGACGGTTCCCAATCTCCGGGAGGAATAAGAATACCCTCCTAGTGCCCTGGAAAGACTTCCAGGATGATGCCATCCTTGCCGGTGTCGACCGTTCGGGCGTACGAGCATGTACGACCCGATAGTTCCCGATCTCCGGGAGGAATAAGACTACCCTCCCGATGCCCTGGAAAGACTTTTGGGATGACGCCACCGGCATGCATCCTTATTGGCGTTGGCCATTCGGGCGTTTGAGCATGTACGACCCGACGATTCCCGATCCCCAGGAGGAGTAGGACTACCCTCCCGATGTCTCAGAAAGACTTCCAGGATGACGCCGCCGGCATGCATCCTTGTCGGCGTCCGCCGTTCAGGCATACAAGAATGTATGACCCGATGGTTCCTAATCCCTGGGAGGGGTAAGACTACCCTCCCGATGCCTTAGAAAGACTTCTGGGATGACGTCGCCGGCATGCATCCTTGCCGGTGTCGACCGTTCGGGCGTATGAGTATGTACACCCTGCGGTTCCCAGTCATCGGAGAATTTTCCGATCCCCTGGAAAGACTTCCAGTATGACGCCATGTTTGGTCGGGTTGACTGTCGTGATTTTCCATTTTTAGAGCTGGAGAGAGGCCGGGATTGCCCAGGCTGTTTAGGGGTGCCTAACACCTTCCCCAATAGTACCCTGAGTCCCGTATCCAGTTCTCTCATGTTTCGTATATCGTTACAGAATTTCATGACATTCTCGTGGTTTTATTATTTCGATGGTGGAAGGACACTTCCCCATCTAGTTTTCCTTGTTTTCTACCCAAAAATAAGGTGGTGACTCCGTTAAACGAGCCATCCACCCCACGTGGTGATGCACTCCCAAATTCAACTTTCAATTCTCTGTACCTCGGTCCATCCACTGGTAGAGCCAGCCAAAACCCATTAGCTTCCAGGTGATAGTCAGATGAAAGAGAGGGTACACATGGCCTGTGATGTTTTTGGTCTTAGGCATTGGAAAGTGTAGCCAGAAGAGGAGAATGGCGAAAAAGTGCGAAACACCGTCAGACGAGGGATGCCGATGCCATCGACCACTAGATCGGGAAGCATTGAAGGAGGCCACAACACCACCACCGGTGAAAAGAAGCAAGGACGCTGGATGAGGGACCGTTGCCATTGACGACGAGAATGAGGCGTCACCACCATCGCCGACTAGAAGAGCAAGAACACCTTTGAACGAGGTACTGATGCCTCCGATGACCAGATCGGGGGAGACGCCGGACGAGGCATCATTGCTGCCAATGAAAGAAGAAAATGGATGGAGAGCACGAAGAGGCGGAGACCTTGCTATTGACAAGAGGATGGAGAGCACGAAGAGGCCGAGACCTCACCGTCGATGAGAGGATGGAGAGCATGAAGAGGCCCAGACCTCACCATCGACGAGAGGACACACAAGACAAGGAGGCTAAAACCCTACCCTTAGATGAGAAGAATGAAAACCTTCGGCACCCTCACGTCCCTTTTATAGGGATGTGAACATCCGGCTGTCGGTACCCACAAGGTAGCTGCCAGTTAAGCATGATACGACTGTTGATCCCCATGCTTAAACGAGCTGATCTGGTGGCCAGCAAGCCCACCTCTGGCATGCTGGTATCCAACCCCGACAGCCGGCTCCTTGGTGACCCATACTCAAATGGGCTGATCGGGTGGCTAGCCGGCCTACCGCTGACATGCCGGTATCCAACCCCGGCAGCTGGCTCCCTGGTGACCCATGCTCAAACAGGCTGATCGGGCTGCCAGCCGGCCCGCCGCCAGCATGCCAGTATCCAACCCCGACAGTCGGCTCCCTGGTGACCCATGCTCAAACAGGCCGATCGGGTAGCTAGCCGGCCCGCCATCGGCATGCTAGTATCTAACCTCGGTAGCTGGCTCCCCAGACTGCCCCAGCTAAGTGAACCCGCTCCACGCTTATGGGGTGGCCGGCTAAAACAAGCCAGCCAACTACTGACACACCGGTAAAACACCCCGGCAGCCGACCTTTGACTCTCCCACCAACGTGTAGGTACGTTCGTCGACAAACCTAGTCCGACCTCTGGGATAAACACACGGCAACCAGACTCCTAGCCGGTGCAAAGCTCTGGCTATCCGCTATAGCCTATTCCCCTGAATCACCAGCTACCGCTAAAAAAATGCCTGGCGGACCCTGATCCCATCAAACCGACATTCACTTGTCACATGGCGGCTGTCGGTTAGCTACCTAAAAAGGCAAGCCGAATCGATTAGAAAGATACGATGAGATTTAATCACTTAAATCTTGCAATCAATCAATCACGCGCTGATCGTGTGATTGAACCGAGACATACGCCGGGTTCCATCTATGGATCCCCCAAAAGAAGGAAGGTAATCCCTTATAAAAAGGGGACCTTCCACCCCATTCGGCAAACTTCCCGCCCCTTTTGGAAAGACGCTATTTCGGATGCTGGAGACACTCTTCAAACGCTTCGGATGGCTTTTCGGATGACTGGTTGGAGGTTCTGAAGGAGGAAAGCTACTCAGAGCCCTGACGCCCTCTCACTGCAACCGCCACTAACGACTCCCTACAGGTAAGTCCCCCTATCCTCCACCGTCGTTCGTATGATTTAGCCTCATTTTTCCCGAGTCTCGACCGTGCTGGACCTTCCCTACGTAAGGGAAAGGTTGGAGGATATGCCTGGGTGTCATTCCTTTGGATACACTTTTGAAGGTACCAACAGCCTCCCTCCTGGCCAGGTGAATCCACCTGGCACGGTCGAGATAAGTTCGGTCACGACCTTTTTATCGAGTCCTTTTCATGGAAACTCGCATTTTCTTACGTGCTCTACGAATGCATCATTGAGTTTTCCCCTGTCTTTTTCCTTTGAAATGACTGGCCATCGTCAGACGCATCGTCTCCGCCTCTCCTGTCTCTCGAGACTAGGTGTAGAAATCTCTACACCCAGAGGTTGAGGCAGAAATCGGGTGAACATCCGGTCCCAAACCCGGATACCTGGTAGACCGACGAGTAGACCCACCGAACTTCTGGCTATTTAGTTTGAAGTTCGTTACGAGGGCTTCGGCGTCTACATTTGCATTTTTATCTATTTTACACCTACCTCCCCGGGAGGAGCAAAACTGCCCTCCCGATGCCTCGGAAAGATTTCCGAGATGAGGCCATCAGCATACACCCTTGCCGGCACCGACAGTTCCCTCTTACCGGGTGAGGCAAAGTTGTCCTCCCGATGCCCCAGAAAGGCTTCTGGGATGAGGCAACCGGCATGCACCCTTGTCGGCACTGGCCATCCGGGTGTGTGAGTATGTACACCTCGACGGTTCCCTTTTACTGGGAGGAGCAAAGCTACCCTCTCGATGCCCCAGAAAGGCTTCCGGGATGAGGCCGTTGGCATGCATCGTTGTCGACACCGGCTGTCCGGGTGTATGAGTATGTACACCCCAACGACTCGCTTTTACTGGGAGGAGCAAAGCTCCCCTCCTAACGCCCTGGAGAGGCTTTCGAGATGAGGCCGCCAGCATGCAGCCTTGCCAGCCCTGGCCAAGTGGGGAACATGTATTGTTGTCCCCAGTCAAGGAGGCGGAATATGACATGGTAGCCGATACCTTTAGTCGGCAGTCTGGTGGTCCAGCCGACTACCTCACACGACACACATAATGGTGACCGCAGTGTCTTTCTCTCATTTATCGTCAGACCCTGTGCGAATCCTCGTGTAAGCGCTAAAATTGTGCTTATTTTTATACTATTATTTATGCCTTTTAGAAATTAAATGATAACAAATGCATGATTATAACCAAGATTTTATTATTTTTGCATTTGATTGATTATGCATAAAAATATAATTAAATAATCCAAAATGCACAATTTTACCATATTATACGATTTAATGCTTATGGAAATGAATCTAACCTTCTTGAGATGAACTTTATTTATTTTTGTAACTTTTTTGAATGTTTTGATGTGTTTGTTTTGAGTTCTTAGGATAAATAAGAGAAATCAAGGTTGAAGATCAAAATCCACATTTTAGGGTTTACCTATAAAAGACCAAAAAAAAATCTTTTTTGGGGGGACGATTTTTGCTCGTAGGGCTCTCCACCTTCCCTGTTCACGCCGCCGTCTCTCTCCTCTCACGGACTTGACGCCGCTAGCTCGCCATCGCCTCTCTCCTCTCACGGACTCGACGTCGCCAGCATGCCACCGCCTCCCTCTCCGTTCGCCTCGTCGCCGCCTACCTCTCCGTTCGCCTCGTCGCCGCTGCCCCCTTTCCGTTCCAGCACGTGTCCGCCCCTTTTCCACGCCTCCAGCGTCGCCGCCGCCCCCTTCCAGTACGCGTCCGCCCCCTTTTCCACGCCTCCAGCGTCGCCGCCGCCCCCTTCCAGTACGCGTCCGCCCCTTCCACACCATCGCCTCCACCCCCTTCACGTTTCCAGTGCGCCTCCACCTCTCCACACCTCCAGCACCCATTTCTCCTCCACCCTTTCACGATTCCAGCACACCTCCACCTTTCCACGCCTCCAGCACCCATTTCTCCTCCACCCTTTCACGATTCTAGCACACCTCCACCTCTCCATCCACGAGCAAAAGGGTTCCACCACAAATCA
>JAMKPZ010000409.1:0-58000 GCA_024699675.1 Amphibolis antarctica | reverse complement strand
TAGAAATCTACTGGATTTTAAATCTTTTTAAAGAATTACAGATTCCTATTACTACTGTTCCTAACATTTTATTATGTGATAACTCTTCTACCCTATCTCTTACTTCAAATCCTGTTTTTCATGCTAGGACAAAACATACATATTGAAATAGATTTTCATCACATTCGGGAAAAGGTTATACTTGGACAACTGAATTAATGTTGAATACATCTCTTCTAAAGACCAGGTGGCAGACATTTTTACCAAAGGCCTGTACCCCCGTCCCACCTTTTTCACCATTAATTCCATCTGCTCTCTTCTTTCACTCCTCGCTAAGGCATCCTCGATGCCATTTTCTCTATTGCCGCTTCACGACTGACCTTCCATCTAGATTGATCTTCGTTCGTGATTGCTGATTGTATGAGCGTCGACCAGTCTTTTATTCTTCCTACCATGCACCATTTCAATTATATTCTGAACGATCTTTCAGAAAGCCATTGCGGAATGCTTTCCGATCCACCACCAACACAACCAGATGGAGGTAATGGGTAGGTCAGGCTCCCACAACAACTTCTAGCTAGTGTGGGTGATCTTCTCCTCCACCAGCAGCCAGCCCACTTTCATCACACAGTAAAAGTAGACATCGAGTGCAGATCGATCGAAGTGATGGTCAATAATGGGTGCCCATATATGCATGGCATTCCTTTAATTCGCCCAGAAATATATATATATATATGATCGATGGATCTTGCTTGATTGCACTCCATAATTACACCCAGCAATTGGATCCAGACACTGACATCCATCTGCATGCTGATCGATTAATATAGAAGAAAATTAAATTAAATCTTTTTGTGTGATATATCGAAGCATGGTATAATGGAACCAAAAAATCTGAATAAACCTTCAATTAATTAATGAATTGGTGGCTGTACGTAGTTAATCAGATGAAGAAGGCATTCAAATCTGACAGTCTGCATGTAGTAATTACAATATGTATGTATATATATATATGATCACCAAGAAGGCATGCAAATTGGTAGAAAACTATACCACCAACAGTAGAAGAGCATCATTGGTCGTAGCTCCGAATTCGATCGGGCGCCAACCAGCATCCGAATTCCAAATCCAACATGAAAGGTGCATTTTTCGCGGTGGACAAAACGCAACCAAATCAATAATTAATCTTGTGTTGCAGTCACAGGTACCTGTACCTGTGCCCGGCCTGCCTCCTCATTCATGCTGTCAACTGTTCATTCAAATATATTCCAGCTGCTAGTATTTTTCTCAATTAATTTTAAAAGTTAGAGTTAGAATTGAGAATTGTAAAATAAATTGAATTAAAATTATATAATAAATTTGTGTAAAGTTGTTGAGAAATTGTTTACGAACAAAGACTAGTTACTGTATAAAAATGTATTGACTTTAAGTTATATTATAAAATATTTTTTCTTTCTTTAAAGACTTTTAACGATATATTTCGACGATAAGTACACCCTACGTACCAAGCTAGCTAGCTGGGTCAATGTGCATATATATGCGTACGTACTGGCGGGATATTAAACGCTGATGGATTAATCTTACATATGCATGCAATTAACATATATTAATTAAAAGACTAATTAACCGCGGTGATTCGGAGGAGACACGTCAAATCACACTATTGATAAGAAAGGTTTTGGCATGTTGCGGTTGGCGCCACGCCGAAGGACGACAGATTCCCTCCGAAACATCTCGTCAAATGCTGTACCGATTTGCGCGGCCGCCCATGCAAAATTAATCAAAATCAAGTTCGCATTGCATTCGCCGCGGTTGTGTATCAACCCGGCCAGTAGGTGGCATTTGTTTTACTTTCAGAGTATAATTTTTAATTTTTAAAGTAATATTATCGTAATTGTATTTTAAAAGAGGGTAACGTTTGAGAGAAGAAAATGTGATTTTTAAGAATTATGTTTATTCGTTAGAGTAGTATTTTTTATAAAGTTTTAATTTTATATTTGAATGATTTATATTTTTTAAATATGATGTAATTAATGTTTACATGAATATGATAAATATATAAAAGATAAATTTTATTCATGAGTAAATATAATTTAAAAAAACATTTACAAAAATATTATGATTTTGTAGTACATTTATTTTTCAAATATAATTTTATGTAATATTTTTTTAATTTTTTCTTTTTTCACCTTTCTCTTTTATCACTTTTTCTTTTTCTTTATTTTCTTTTTTTTTTCCCTATTCCATTCATTCATCTGTTCGATACACTCTTTTCTTCTTCATCATATGCTATCTTCTTTGTACGCAGAAGAAGAGAGGATAGAGGTGAATTTTGAGTAAATGAGTAAAGTAAAAGAAGATGGAATAATGGTTACAATTTTTTAATTATATTACTACTATATATTATAATGGTATATAATGAATTAATTAAATAGTGATAATTTATTATATATAAAAAATTATACATAATCATAATAATATAAAAAAATTTACGTAAAAAGAAAACCCCCTCAAACGTACCTTACATTTGAGTAGGCGAGTGACATAGGCACCATTTACGTAACGCTAAAAGGCACTTTTGAAGTGGTAAGGAGTGACTCCTGGATGAATATCAGGTAAACAATATTTTTCGTTCATCAATTAAAAAGTCGATAGTAAGTTGGTAATTGACGTGATTACGGAGAATTTACGTTATATTAGTATTTATTTTATAATTTAATTAAAGTGTAAAATATAATTATTTAAAATATAAAAATATTGATATAATTGAAGAACATAATGAAAATAGTATGAAAAGATTATATTAAAAACTTCCTACGTAATAAGAATAATTTTAAAAATAATAAAAAACAGATCGTGAACGATGCCTCCTTAATAGTCGAGATTAATTAGCCTAGACCACGCCAACTGTTCTGCCGGTGGTTTTGGTCGCAGTGGGAATTAAACATGTGGTGCTTCTCAACCGGAAAAATTTAAGATGTGCTGATTAAAAAAAGAACGTTCGGTGGACGCTATGGCCGGCGTTCTTTCTTTAATCCACCGACGTTCGTTTATAAACATTCTGGATACCTACGTAGATAAAAAAATTGCTAAGTGAAAGAGAAAGTATTAGAATAATCGTACGTTGCTTAATTTAATTACAAGTACACGACAAAACATATTTTTCCGTCCTTGGTTTTTGTTTGGATAAGAGTGAAAATTTAACATTAAGTTCTCGTACGTAATTGGAATTTAATCATGAGAAAGGAAGTTACGAAAATTTACTTTTTCATTGACTGATTTTTTGAAAATATTTGTGTCAATGTAAAATGATAAGATATCTGATTTTCGTTATTTCCCAATTGTTTAAGTATTTCTCGTTTCTTGCTTTTCGTCTGCTTTCTTTAAAATATAAGGGAAACTGTGCATAGTTCTATTTTTAAGATTTTTCGCATTTTTCATGTATGCATAAATAACTCTTATTTTTGTAATTTTCTATTAAATCTCGTTATTTTCATTTCTCATCTATTTCTGAATTCCATCATTTCATTTCTTGTCATTTCTAGGTGCACAAACGAACCCTAAAATAAAACATCTAATGTATACATGAAATTCAATTAAAGTCTACATATACATACATACATACACACACATATATATTAGTTATGTGTGTATATATATACATATATATCTTACAATTTATTATAAATTTTTAACGTCATTTAAACTACTTTTAACTTCAATGATCTCCACAATTATAAAAGTTGAAGTAATTCTCCACCAAACGGACCCATAATATATTTGTGATTCACAAATCAATTCATTTAACATTGTAACTTAGTATGTCATTTTGATACCTTTAAAAAGAAGTTTCACCTATTCACAACAATTCGATGTCAACTATGATCTTACTTAATTATAGTCCTGTTATTCAACATGCTACATCCGCACTTTGCTATCTATTGTCGCATTAGGTGGGTGGTCTCTTTGCTAACTTGTGGGGGTGTTTGTGTCTTTGGAATCTGTCAGAAAGAATGTGTTGGAAGAGAATTTGTCGAAATACATTGGAATGTTAAAAAATAGGAGGTATTTGTACTTATAACAGAATTGATCAGAATATCTTAGAATATCATGGAATGTAATAAAATTACAGTAGTAATGTAATAGAAGTTTGTTATATCATAGAAGTTCATAAACAAAGTACATATATTCTTATACTACATAAAACAAAGGAATTATACATTCCTTCCTTCCCACATAGACATCATTATTTCTTATCACATATTATCTGTAATTTATTTTTGCTATTGTTGACTCAAACCACTTGAGCTAGCTTGTATTTCTTCATCTCTTATAATAGATTCATAATCATCATGCTTGATCTCTTGTAATTCATCTTGTAGATCTTCAAGCAAATCCTCTCTATCTATTTTACGAATAAATTTATGCAACAAAAAACAAACATGCACTATCTTAACTTGTATTTCAAAAGGAAAAGACATGTAACCATGTAATATTGCAAATTTCTCTTCTATGGTAATATTGTTACTATCTTGTATCAATCCTTCTATCCTCAATAAATTTCAAAACTTCAAGAAGATGTGTTGATTCATTCGATAAATCTTTCTACAATTATATACTTGATTTAGTAAAGAAGGATCCACCAATCTTTGAATGTAATCTTGACCTTCTTTGCTATAAATACGATTTGTAGTGATTGAACTATTACTTGCAACACATGCCATGCCAAATAGTGAATTTATCAATGCAAGTAGAAAAACTTTCTTCTATTTTCTACGAGTTGTCTCCCCTTCGATTGATGATGTCGATATTTGGATGTTATCATCACAATCCATACCTGCATTTACATATATGATAACATGAACTATAGGATTCATAATGAAAAACAAGCAATTTAAACAAAATATATAACAAAGAGTGGAAAATTAGACATAACTTCAAATTCATAATGACAAGTTTATACTAAAATTTCATGTCAAAATTACAACTCTCAAAGACACAACTTCATTGAAACAAACATAAGTTCATAACAACTACAAAAATGGAAAATGACAAGTTCATAACCACTACAAATGAGCAAGTTGATGTTTTATCCACTGGACTTTGTGTTCATTTGGTATGACCATAAATTGAAAACATTTTTGTTGATTTTCCAGTAGCTTCAGTGTATCAAACCTCTCCTCTAGTGTAAGTTCCTCAAGCTCATATAGTGCCTTTACAACCTCTTTAGTTTGTCTTTTTTTTTCTTGAAGTTCATTGGAATTCTCGCAAAATCTCACAACTGATGCTGCCACCTCTTTAAAAGCATCTACCATCAACTGCTGAGATTTAGCATGAGGTCGTGGTCTCTTCTTTTTCTTGTCTTTTGTTGTGTGACTCAAATTAGATATAAGAATTGGTGAATTTGTATGCACTTGAGAATCCAAATCAGGTCTTTAGAATCTATATATTGTTCTTCTTGTGCATTTTGTTCTTCAATGTTGTCAACATTATTCTCTCTACACTCTTTAGGGTGTTTACTAAAATTATCAGTTGCAATTGTACTTTCAAATATTCGTTCTAATTGGTCATAGATAAGACACGACTTTCCTTTGCATGATGTACATTCTGAATGTTTCTATAAAAAATAAAAATCATATTAATTATATAAAGTTTCACATTAAATTTAAAAATAACTAACACTTTAATATAAATAAAACTCACCTCAAAAAAAGTATTCCAAACTTCATTTGATATTTGTGCAGCACCTTGCACATAATTCCATCCTCATCCACTTTGGTTTGCAATTTTCTTGTAATTCTTGTACAACTGTCGTCATGTCTTGATGCGACTATCAACATTTTTCCTTGTAACAAAAGAATTTGTTTGTTTATTGTATTTCTCGATAAATTTATTCCATATATCTGCTTTTATTTTTCCATCCACTATTTTGGCATTAGGTTCCTTTAATTCTTCATAGAGAATATCTAAAAAATTTTCTTTTGCCTCTGAACTCCAGCTGAAATAACTTCTTCCTCCTTTTTTGATATTTGAAGTACTCATACTTTTAGAACACAATTTCAACCCTAGAACCAAAACAATTTCAACCCATTTCATTTCAACCAAAATAATGATGCATAAAAAAATTCAAGAAATGTGTATTTTGATAAGAACTAAAATAATTTCAACCTATTTTATTTCAACTTTATCAACCAAAAAAATTTCAATAAATCAGAAAGATTGATGATATTAGTGAATTATCTAAGAAATATTCCATGTAAAATAATCAAAATAAAATTATCTTTGTAAACAAGGTGTTACCTTGTCAAGAATGATGGCAGACAGCGGACGGTGGCCAAGGAGAGGCCAAGTGAAGGGCGCAGAGGGGTGCAGGTGAGGTAGAGAGGGCAAAGGGTGCAGAGGAGGCGAGAGGGCAAGATGACAAGGAGGAGGCGAGAGGGCAAGATGACAAGGAGGAGGTGGAGAGGGCGAGATGGCTAGAGGGTGTGGATGAGAGGGGAGGGTGCTTCACGACGATGGTCCAGAGGAGAGGGGAGGGGGCTAACGCACAGAAAGAGCGAGCGGAGGAGAGGGGAGGGAGCACAACAGTGGTCCAGAGGAGAGGGGAGGGGGCTCACGCATGGAAAGGGCGAGCAGAGGAGAGGGGAGGGGGTGCAATGGCGATCTAGAGGAGAGGGGAGGGACCTTGCGCGCAAAAGGGCAAGTGGAGGAGAGGGGAAGGTGCTTCGCGAGGGTGACGATGGTTCGAAGGAGAGAGGAGGGGGCACTTGCACATGAGGTGGATTCTGGGACTTATGGATGTGGGAGGTCAGAATAGGCTGGAATGTTAGACATTTATACCTCAGAGTAGGATGAAATGTTTTTGAAACTTTACATCATATTCTGAGTGGCACAAACACTCCTAAAATTTTGTAACTTTCCATCAAATTTCATTACCGTCACTTTCCATCACATTCCAAGAGGCACAAACCCCCCCTTGATGTATGAAATGCCTTCTTGAACAACTACCTTGAAGAGAGGAAACTTTCAAGTGATAGCCGCTTGGATTCATTCACCCCAATTTTCTTCATGATGTCTGTCAACATTGCAAGGCCATTAATTTATGACCTCAAGCAATCTCCTTGTGCATGATATCTTCACTTGTAGACATATTTGCTTGATCAAGGTTTCTTCAACAATGATACCGATCCCTCTCTCTTCATCCAACCTTGTTTGTCATTGATATATGTTTTAGGCATCATTCGGTTTTCCCACTCTGCGGCTCCAGGAATGGGAGAAAGTGCTCTCAAAATTGGTTGCTCCGATTGGGTAGCATGCTACCCAAGAGTCTACATTCTGCTTGTCATCTTGTAGTGGAAATGTGTCATTTCCATTATATTAAAGTGTGTTATTTCCATTATATTTTCTTGGCTACACTATTTTGCAATATTTTCGTAAATATTAAAGTTATTTTACCGAAATTATTAAAAATTCACATTACCAAAAATTCCATGAAAATATTGAATTATTTTACCAAAATTAGATCCCTACATTAAAATATTATTTTAAATTATTGTTATCATTAAATATTAACTTTTTTATGTTTAAATTTTTTTCTTTAGTAAAAAATGTTCTACGAACCACCTTCTCTACTGTAAAAAAATTATTTCATAGAGACATTTTTCCAATAAATTTATTGTTGTTAAAAAATAACCTAAATTCTGTGAAATTGTTTCATAGAAAATGGAACTTATGTTGGTAAATGTTGATGTTTTAATTAATTTGTAAAATAAGATTGAAAAAATTATTTAATACTCGGTGTGATAGAAATTACGATGACAAAATAATTGAACGAGTGAATTAAGAAATGCGAATATAACGATAAAATAAAGAAATACTTTTAGAAGTTAGAAGTTAAAAATGAATGATACCTTAGTCTACATAGATGACCTATCACCCGGCCTCATACTTCTTGACTTAATTAATTATTTTATTGTTGCCCTTTGTTGTCAATTCAATTGCCGAGATTTAGGGACTCTCTAATGCATATTGAACAAATTAAGATGGAGGCCTTATCTTATCTCAAACTCATAATGCCCAAGATCTACTTTCATGCTTTGGTATGTCCTCTTGTTCTATCGTGGCCACATAGCTATCACTAAGCTAGCAACCTCATAGACTCACTAGAGCACTTCTCAACAATCTAATTGAATATTGACATATACATTGTGGGCGGCCTCCAATATTTAACTCTTACTCGACTCAATCTTGTGGTCATCGTTCACATTTTTAGATTAAAATTTTCATTATTTCACGTAATTTTTTATTAATTTTAAATATACAAACCTTCCTTTAGTTGCCCTTCACACCTCTTCATCTGCAACTAGTTAAATGCACTCAAGTGTTGAATTTGAATATCGTGTATTGGTGGGTGCGACATCAGATTTTCATTAGATATGTTTCTTACCACGCGAACTAGGTATTCCACTCATAGATCCTCCCACAATTTATTCAAATAATGATCAGTCAACCTCGTCTTTATAACCTACAAATCGATCATTAATGCTGAGATCAATCCCCATTTCATTCAAAATCTCCTTCTCCATCAAGTCATTTGTGCCAAGCACATCTCGATGACTCACCAGATCGATTGTGGACATCATGACAAAGAATATTTCTATGGTTGTGTTTGTTTTTGATTTTACTTATTATGAAGTTAGTTCTAATAACTCTGAAAAATTGAATTTGAGAGTAATGAAACAAATAATCGACATTGAAGATGCATAATAAATTATGTGATAAAAGTTTGTATACATGAATTTATATGATAACGATAACATATAAGGATTTGTGCAAAACTAGAATTAAAATTACATATGCAGAATTTAAACAAACAAAACCTAAGTCTCCATTCGATCATATGACTTTAGTTTAAACTTCTCTTAGATTCTCCTAAAGTTAAAATTGAAATTGACTAAACAAATAAGATCTTAAATTAAATATGTAATAATTTATTCCTTGATGTATTACTTGAACTCTTTTACCCTTATACTTAATTACTTACACTATTAGGGTTGTATTTGTCCCTGCATTTTGACATCATATAATTATATTTTTCATTATACAGTACAGTGTTATATACTATATTTATCAAATAATTTTTATATTATTTATCATTTATAAAATATCAATATCATTATCTATTTATCTTAAATTATATATTTTATCGTAAGTTAAATCCTAAAATTTAACTTACCTCTTAAACATATCCATATAAACGAATCCTAGATTACTCCGTTCCAAGGGAACACGTAGCTCTACAAACCTGTCCTTGTCTGTACATCTCACGCCGATCAATATTATATTTAAACATTACTCATGTTCTGCCGTTACGTTGTGTCGACGATCCACCAAATTAGTTGATACTAAAAATTTAAAAAAAATTAAACACCCATGTCTTATGGTGGAAGGGAGATGACAGCAGCAGTTTCCTCGTCCGTTCGATAATCCCGACCACATCTTCCACGGAGCATTCTTGCTGTTGGCATTTTGTTCGGTGGGTTTATTTCAATTGATTTTTAAAATTATTGTTAATATTGTTATTATTATTATTACGTAAATTTTAATATATATAATTTTTTATTATTTTAATTATTATATAATTTTAACTTCATTATCAATAAAATTAACTTCAATTTTAATTTTATTTAATTTCTAAAGTTAATTGAAATTCTCTTCAAATAAAATCTTTATTTGAGGTGTATTTATGAATAGTTCTTTCTAACTTTTAAAATCATTCTAACGTTATTATTATTATATAAATTTTAATATATAAATTTTTATTATTTAATTAAATTATTATAAAATTTCAACTTTATTCAAAAAACTAACTTTAATTTCAATTACTTTGAACTTCTGAAGCTAAAAAATTATTCGTGTATTTAATAGTAATTTTTTTCTACTTGAAGAGTAGAAAAAATACTTTTTCTAATTTAAGAGTAAAAAAAATACTTTTTCTATCAAATAAGATAATGATAAAAGTGATTTTTGATGTAGTAAAACAGGTAAAAGAACAATCTCAACAATCTACCTACATTGTTATGATATTAAAAATAATTTTTATATTTATTAAGAGTGTTTCTAAAGCACACTTACTAACGTGATTCTCTCACCAAACGAATAAAGGAATTTTTTATTATCATTCATATTTCTTTTTTAAAAAAAACACTTCTTCTCTCGGAAGCTTCGCATTTGACGCCCTCGATCGACGGATTTCACGGATATGCTTTTGGGGGTGGCGATCCATTTTTGTACAAACTCCTCACGCGCAAGCTGATACTAATGATGATCACAAGCTGTGCGGGTTGATATGTTTTTTGCAAATGACTTGATTGATTAGCATGGTCGTATATCCGTGTGACCCACATTTCATTATTTTTTTATTTAAGATTTTTTTTTTAACTTTTAATTTTTAAAAGTACTTTTAATTTTATTTCATAATAACATATATATTTTCTAATCTATTCTTTTTATTATTAAAATTACTCTTAAAATTATTATTTCTCTTCTTTTTATTTCAAAATCGTTTTTCTAAAAATTACTTTTAAACTTTCATAAAAAAAAATTAAAGTTTAGGTTTTTAAAATTTTAAAAGTTAAATAAATTAAAATTAATTTCATAAATAGAGTTAAAATTATATAATAATTTAAGTAATAAAATTTTAAATGTTAAAATCTATAAAATAATAATAATGTTGAAAGTGATTTTAAAAAGTTTTTTAAAAATTAGAATTAAACAGAACTTGTTAAAAAAGATATTGTAGTAGATTTTTAGAAAAGTAATTAAAAATTAAGAATAAAGAGTAGTAAATTAAAGAGATTTTCAAATTGACAAATTTACACTTTTGATATATTTGTTAGTTTTCTCAATACATGAGTTTAATGTTATTGGTATAAAAATTGTTGACATGCATACGAAAGAATTTTTAGGTTGGGGAGCATTTGTTTTTTTTAACTTTGAAACAATAAATAGTAATTGTTGTAACTTCTTAAAATAAATACTTCCAATGTATTTTGACGTTTGTATCGTTCGACAGGAAGACTTAAAATAAAAAGTGATATTTATCTTTTTTAATATTTGAATAAGTAATATTAACGATGAATTTGTATTTTTTAATATTGATATAATTAAATATTATGATAAAATTAATATAAAAAAATTATTTTAAGAATTTATTCATGTTGTCGTGACATTGAAAGTAATTTTTAGATAAAAAAGTAATATTTTTAAATAAAACCTTAGTTACTAATTTTTATAGGTACGATAATGGAAGGAGTAGGAATTTCATTAACTGCGAAAGGTAAAACAATCTTTTCATATACACGAACGGAAAGTCTTTTGTAAAGTCACATCTAAACTATTGTAAAAGTTACAGGTACATTCACAAGTATAAAAATTAAAAAAATCTGTTTATTTCGAATGCAATCTTCAATTTTAAACGAAAATTAAATATTAATTTAATGTCACAAATTTTAAGAAAAATTGGTAAGATTCTGCATGGTACTTTTCGAGAATTCATGCAAATTTTGTGATATAAGTTTACGTGAACCAGGTGAATCAGAAGTTTACGTTTTTAAACTGATATAACTTTTAAGATAAATTTTTTTATTTTTTTAATAATTATAATAATTTTTTTTATTTTTATTATATTATTTATTAAAATATATATTCTATATAATAAAAATTTCTACAAATCTCATAATTTCAGTGAACAGATTTTTCAGTGTTAAATCAAGAGTTTTTATTTTTATATTTTCTAGTGTAAATCAAGGAACATTCTTTTTCTTTATTTTTAACTTTTAAAAGTGAAAAATAAAATTTATTAGAGAATAATTTTAAGATAAAAGAAAATTTTTTTTTGATAATAAAAGAAATAAATTAATATATATAGATATTATTAAGTTAAAAATATTTTTAAATATTAAAAATAAAGAAAAAAAGAAGAAGTTTAAACACAACGGAAAGATTTCTACCCACAGCTTATTATGAGTCCACCACCATTTCAACCCCTTCATCTCTCGCAGACCTCCTCTGCTCTGAACAGCTCACCCACAGAAGATGCCACCTTTCTGTATTGTATTTTTCTTTCTGCTGTCCCCATTTTGGTCTACCACCATCGCCCTCAACACATGATTACTGATCGTTTGTAGAGCATAATAAGAAGTGTTGCTCAGCCTTCCTGCCCCCCCTCTACTCTCTCTCTCACACAAGAACAGGGCACTCCTGGAGCAGAGAAGTAGGAGGTGAAATAGAAAAAGCCTCCGGGAAGCTTCTCCTGCCTCAAATCCTTGGCTCCCACCTTCGCCTTCCTCATACCCCAAAAGGGTCGTCCTCCTTTTGCTTCATCTTCCTACTCCTCTTCTCTCTGTTCCTTCATTCTCCGTTTTTTTCTTCAAATTTCTTTTTTCTTGACCCCCCTCCCTTTTATGTTTGCTGGCATTTGTCGTTGAGACGACCACAAACAAACCACCAGCGTGATTGCGATGATACTCACGCCAGAGCCTGCTGCCACAGCCGGAGCGATGGAGAACCTAAAGGAGACGGAGTTGAGGCTCGGCTTGCCGGGGTCGGAGTCGCCGGAGAGGAAGGAGATGCCGGTGCTCACCTTGGGGCTTGGGAAGGGGTACGGGTCTGGGGCGAAGAGAGGGTTTTCCGACGCAATTGACGGTTCTGGAAACTGGGCTTTCGCCTCCGTGGGGAAAGGATCTGAGGTGGAGGTGGGGAAAGGCGGCGGCTTGTTCTCGCCCGTGGGGGAGAGTGGTGGGAAGAAGGACGGTGGCGCGTTGGCCGTGAACCAGGTGGCGTCGCAGGAGAAGAAGGGGCAGGCGTCTTCTGTTGGGGCTAATCACCGTGCAAAGTAAGCGTCCTTTCCACCATGAATGCTCCCTTGGGTTTTGAGTTTTCTTTTTGTTTTAAGAGGAAATCGGAGGTTTTGAAAGTGCTCTTGCTTCAGGTGGATTTTTTTTGGCCATGATACAGAAAATGATCTGGGGATATGTTTTTCTCCAACCTCAAGGACTAGCTTGGTTAGAATTTCTAATAAGTGGCGACCCTTTTTTGGCTTGTGGTTATTGTAAAATTGGTTGTCTGTTCTAGAACTGTTAGCTCTGTGGTGGAGCTTTCAATTAGATCATGAGTATGTGGTTTTTAGTTCCCCTTTTTTATTGTTGTCTTGGGATGGAGGAGGATTTGTTACTATTTGTTGAAAAGAAAATTGGCAAACGAGAAAAATCAGATGATTTTTATGAGCTTTAGTCATTAATCAAGAGGAAAACGTTTTGAAAATTTTACTTTAAGAATTGATTAAAAAAGTGCTTGTTCCATCTCAAGATAGTTTGCTTACAATCAGATGAGATTTGATGACAGGGCCCAAGTAGTTGGTTGGCCACCGATTAGAAGCTATAGGAAGAACACAATGGCTGCAAATCCATCGAAGAATAATGCTAGTGCTGAAGAAAAGCAGGATTCTGGTTGTCTTTTTGTCAAAGTTAGCATGGATGGTGCTCCTTACTTGAGGAAAGTTGATCTCAAGACTTATTGTAGCTACAAAGAGCTTTCATTGGCACTTGAACAAATGTTCAGCTGCTTTACTCTTGGTAAGCTTTGTTTCACTGTTTTAATGTTTTGGGCTAGGATCCATGATGCCTGGTATGGATACAGGTCCGACCATTGACGTGGGTATGGATACCTTATTTTTTTCAATTTAAAAGACACAGGCGTGTATACAAGTGTCATTTACAATGATACAAATATGTGACATGTATGTGGTTACAACTACACATATATTTCCTGTAGTTTTTTATGATAAATATTTCCTTAGAAAGATACGGATACAACATTTCTCTTGAGAGGGATATGAATAGAGTTTAGGCTATTGATTTACATCTCACACCTGGTGAAAATGAGAAATTCAAAAATGTTGTTACAAAAAAACAAAAAACCCACCAGCAACCAAAATATGTATGGGTTCATATTTCATAACTGTACCCATATCAGTAAGGGCCTGGTATGTGCATTTGGGCACTGTAGGCTAGTCTTTTCGAATTGTCCCGTTTTCAAATCTAGGGTTGATAATCTGAATGTTTATGTTGGTTTTTTATTACCACAAAACTTTCCTATCTTGCTCCTTCTCAAATATTGTGTTTGCTATGAAAGATAACCATATGATCAGTTTCAGATTCTAACATCTTCAATAATTAATATACATTTCTTGTTCACTTGTAAGATTCATGATAGATTGTTGCAGGAAACTTAAGTGAGACACTAAATTAAATGAAAATGGTGTCCTTTACCCTATTTAATTGATTTCTGCAAATCATTTGTGTGCTGTAATAGTATCTTGATGTTTCAGGCCAGTGTGGTTTGAATGGACTGCCATGCAAAGATCGCCTTAAAGAGAGCTGTTTGACGGATCTTCTTCGTGGTTCTGAATATGTGTTGACTTATGAAGACAAGGATGGAGATTGGATGCTTGTTGGTGATGTTCCATGGGCGTAAGTTAATCTATTAACATGTCTATTTTTCTTTAAATTATGAAATTTGATGTTTAATGTAGATAAACTTACTCTTACACCAAAACAGCTCTTTTCTTTGGAGATTTTTTTTTTAAAATATTCAAGTTAAATATATAAAATCTTGTTGAAATCCAAGTAATGCCAACTCAAACTTGTGGACCTTAAACATCCATTTCTGTTGTTATGAGTGTTGTTGTTCATCATTCATTACAGTTACGTGCAGTGCATTTTCTGCAAAAATAAGGTACAAAAACAACTGATAGTATTGACATTATGGCTTGCATTATTGACTCCTTTCACACTAGTTACCCAAAGTTATCCATTAATTACAAGCGCACAATTCATGTGTTGTGCATTTCATGATATTATTTATCAGTGGTGATGAAGAAATTCTCTACTGATTTAGTTCTTTTTGTTGAGTTGCAGGATGTTCACTGACTCCTGCAAGAGGCTGAGAATTATGAAGAGTTCAGAGGCAATTGGACTAGGTATGGAATAATGGGGCCCAGAAACAAGATAACCATTGATCCGTATATACACCATAAAAATGTAGCTCAAGTCTTACCGCTGTTAGGTGATAAAATATCATATAATTGTTCAGCCCAATAAATGCATTCTAGTCCATTATCATAATTCCCAGACTTTGAGATTTTCCTGGGACGTTGAACATTATCTTTTAAGAAAAGTCTATAGTCCTCTAAAAGGCAACCTAATAAATGAGGTTTTCACCAATGTGGAGTTTAGAGAGGATCTAATTATACACAGACTTATTTCAGAGGCTTTGCATTCAAATCGTCTATAATTCTTTATTGGGAACATTTTGAGACCTAACTTAGATGAGGAAAACGAAGGATAACTGTTTGAATTGAAATATCACTCATAGATGGTTACAGCGATGTGACATCATAAGTATGGTGCTATAGTCTATCTGAAACTGCCATGAAAAGAAAGCATTTTCTGAAGGCACTTTTCGTACTTGAACATTGTTGGTCCTTTTTCAGTGATCATCACCCCCCACCCCAACCCAAAATACCTGCCTCCGAGATACTGCTGATTTGGGTCTGTGGAGTAAAAAGTAAAGATGTCAACAAGGCCTCCATTAATTTTTCTTAAAATGTTTTTTCTTAAACATCATGTTTTCTTGTGGTAGTTGTTTCAATTTGAACCAATGGGCAATAACTAACATCTTTCGAGCCTTTCTCACTTTGTGAGCATCATTTGATGACATGGTTCTGTGTCCCAAACACAAATTTTGCAGCACCAAGGGTGACGGAAAAGAGCAGGAACCAGAATTAGCAGCCTAAGTGCTGACTGCAGATGCAAGGGAAAATTAACCAAGTCCAATGGAAGCAGTAACCGTACTAGAGATCTTACCAATTGTTATTCAGAGATCAGAGAGTATTGCTGTGAAATATGATCTGGGTGTGTTCTGTTCACTAGATTGATGTTTTATTGCCTCATATGGATCTAGGCCTCTAGTACAGGGGCATAAAGCTATAATGGCAGTGTGTTGTGTGGGGTGTATTATGCTATCCCAGAATTCTACTGTTTTGTTCCTATATTAATGTACATAAAATGGTTGTTGGCTTGCTGCTCTTTACTTGTGCCTGCTACCATACAGTCTTCCTCAGCCTCTTTAAGTCTTTACCTTTCTTGTCCCTTCCCAGTGATTCTTGTGAATTGCCCACAACTGTGTCACTGTGAGTACAGGTAACTCTAGAGAGGTGAAAATGTGAGAATGTCTTGTATTACTAGAAATTATCGTCAACCTTTAGGTTGTGTTTGTTAACGAGGTGAGGTGAAATTTTTAATATATGTAGTTGGTTGTACATAGTAATTAAAGTAAAATAAAATAAATATATAGTAATTGTAGTAGTTTTTTTTACTATAGTAATTAAATGTAAAATTTCAAAAATACCTTCACTCATTTTTCCCAGTAAACATGTTTTGCAACTTGCATTACCCTAGCCCTAGTTTTGTTGACACTCATCTCGAAAATATCGTCACCTTGATTCGTCACTCCTATTGTCGTAATGTTGGATCTTGTTGTTCACTCGCTCGTGTACTTGTTCTCTTCGATGTGATGGAAGAGAGAAAAAGAAAGGAAACAAACACGCACAACACAAGGGGTTTAACGTAGTTCAATAACTTGCTTACTCTACAAGACGATGGTGGGACTTTTGCTGCTTTAGCTCTCTAGCTTTCAATGTGTACAAGTGTCGACTTACAATCGTTGTGACAACTCCTCTACACACGTGGCCTCTCTCACACCACTCACGCCGACTCCTCTCATAGAGTTACAACATGCCCCTTTTATAGAGCAGCATACTAAACCCTAAGAGGAGGACCAATCTTAGTCGTCAATTTGGATCCATCATCAATAGATCTGACGTAGAGTTAAGCGAGAACTCTATGGACCTTCGTAGCATTAACACTAGCAGCTGCCCTTCATTTCGGCGGTTGGCCGAATGCCTCCGGCGGCTAGTCCTCCAACCGCTCCATGCCTCTGTCAGTCTGCGCTCGTCCTTCGTTAGCCACGTCTAGTTCTCCACTCGGCTGTCAATCTTCCAGCCGGTTGCTAGACATTTGGCTGGACCTGCAGTCGCTCCATGGTCTTGCCAATGACTAGCCATAACACTATAGACTTTAGTCTACGGTTAGCCGTAACACACCTCTGCTTGTCCACAGCATTCTAGTCAACCACAGGTGCCAGTTGCCACCTCTCATCTGCTGGCTACTGCCTACATCCCCGACTACTGCCTAACTTTGCCTTCATCAAGTCAGGCTCTATGGCTTATTCCAACTTTAACATTCTAGCTGACCACAAGTACTGATTGTCGCCTATCATCCTCCAGTTGCTGCTTGACTCTCCATCAAGTCAGGCTTCATACCACAAACCCAACAATCTCTCACTTGAAGACTAACTTCGCGACTTGTCTTTCTTCATCTTGAGTTGTCCTTCCAACTTCGTATTTTACAGGCTAACACACAACCTCTTTTGATGTTTTTTGAGTTAACATACAATCATGCCACACCTCTCCTTGGTGACACCAGAGCTTTTGAAATGAGCTTAACTTTGCTAACCCCGTCCTTCCAACTCCATGTTTTATAGGCTAACACACAACCTCTTCTAGTGTTTTTCGGGCTAACACACAACCGTGCCATACCTCTCCTTGGTGACACCAGAGCTTTTGAAATGGGCTTTACTCTACTAACCTCGTCCTTCCAACTCTGTGTTTTACAGGCTAACATACAACCTCTTCTAGTATTTTTCAAGCTAACACACAATAGTGCCACACCTCTCCTTGGTGACACCAGAGCTTTTGAAATGAGCTTAACTCTGCTAACCCCCTTCCACTATTTCTTTAGCTGGCATACTTTCTGGCTAACCCACTTGAGACTTCCAAGCGCTTGTAGTCTCCCTTTGAAACAGTTTGCAATGCCCCTTCGTCAATTGACATTCCTCCTGGAACTTGTTGAGTTAGACTTTAGTTCCGACCCTCCGGCTGCTGGGTGACTTTTGATGGATTCTGCCTCCAACCTTCTAGACACTGGTTCTCTCTCAGTAGGCTCCCCTTCTTTGAATGTCATTCCTTTGCATACTCTACTAGGGACTCTATAGAGTGTTCTGATCTTCCGCCTCTTGGCCACCATCTTTGTCCCACTGGTTACCACCCATTGACCCCCACTTAGGTCCACATGGTAACCCTGTTGATCCAACTGACTTACAGAGATTAAGTTTCTGGTTAAGTCAGGAACATACCAGACGCCGTGCAACTCTCACTGACATCTGTCGATCAGTATCTTCACGGAACCCTTGCCAAGCATGTCTAGGTTTCTCCCATCTACAAGGTGGACTTTCTTCTTTTGGGTTGCGATGTACCCACACAACAACCCCTTCTCGTGGGTGGAATGGAAGGATGTGTCCGAGTCCATAACTTAAGTAAAAGTCGAACTCTCCAAATTGCAAATCAGGGCATCGTCCTGTAGCTCCTTGTCGGCTACGTTGGTAGATCCCTCTTTGGGTGCTTTCCCCTTGTCCATCCTCGGGGCTTCACACCTCCTACTTAGGTGGCCCTTCCAGCCACAGTTTTAGCACTTAGCATCCTTTAGACTTTGTCTCGTTCCACCACCATCTTGGTCAACCCAACGACCGCCTCCATTCTGTCGGCTCTATTGTTAGTTTCTAGCCCCAACATGAAGGGCCATTCTAGAACCTTCTCCCTCTGCGTTGCTCCTCTGACGGACATCCTCATTGAGAATTAGATCTTGGACATCATCTAGTCATAGCTTCTCGTGTCTACTGACTCCCATAACAATCGCAGACCTATTGGGATTTCCACTAGATCGTACCTGGAACCCCCTTCTAAAGTCGCTCGTGCACTCATCCTCTCTTGCATGGTGGGGTGGAGAAAGGAGAAAGAAAATAGTACGCATAATACAAGTTTTACGTGGTTCGACAACTTGCCTACTCTACGGAATGGTGGTGGGACTTCTGCTACTTTAGCTCACAAGCTTTTGATGTGTACAAGCACCGACTTACAACCACTGTAGTAGCCTTCTCCTCTTACACACATGCAGCACACACTTGATGGGTTTTCGAACTTTTTGAAATTAATTCTTAATAATGTGTGTTTGAAATATTTTAATTTCATCGCAAATGCATGAGTTCAAATGTAATTAGTGTGCAAGTATGAGTTTGTCTATAGGGATTGTTTTTGATTGGTGCTTAGCTAAATTGGTGTTTAGCTAAATTGGTGTATTCAATTAATGGAATAAATTAATTTTTAAAGCAATGTCACAGTTGCTCTGTTCCAAATAATCGCTAGGATGCTCTTTAATCACTTTTATATCTATAATTTCTAGAGACTTTTCATTAACTTTAATCTCTTCTCTACTTAGAATATTTGGATTAAAAAGAAAGTCTTTTAATACATGATTTGAATTTTCTATTGAAAGACCCTATTAAGTGAGTTTTAATTCCAAATACTTAGTTTTTCATGATCCTTAAACACTCTGTATTTCACTTCACATGCATTTAAGTATACTCCACTAAAAATGCCTAAACCCACGGGTTGGCTCGTGAGTAAATGTCTTTACCTACGAGATCTCTCGTGAATTAACCACTCAGTTGGCTTGATAAGGCTTTACCCATGACATTGGCCTGTGGTTAAACCACTTAAACTACAGGCTATCTCGTGGGTAAAGGCAATAAAAGTGAGTTTCAGATGTTAAACAGTACGATTTAATATTACTAAAACTTCTAAGAATTGTTTGCTTATATTTTTGTTCTTTTTATCTTAAAGATATGACAAACAACACATAAAACATCAAACAAAACACATTACAAAAACTTGTAAAAATAAAAGTAAATATTCAACATTACATCAAACATAATATCATTCTCTTAATATCGAAATAGATGTGATAAGATAGGTGAATGTAAAAGTAAATAAAAAGGAAAAGGAAAAGGAAAGAACACCTAATGCTCCACTGCAATTTTCACCATTCGAAACTTGCTCAGGCTACGTACTCTCTTTGTCTTTACTTCTGGTCCACCAAGTCGTCAAGTTGGTGAGCCTTCCTTTCGACCTTGAAATGAGATTTTGGGTGTCACTCCATGATTACACCAAGGAACAGAGGAGGAAGCAGCTAGTGCCAAGAGTCTTTCCTTCAAGGATACACTCAGGTAGAGAAAAGAATAGCAAATATACTAAGGAATTGGTAGGCGAAGAGGAGGTAGTCAATCTCCTCTCGGAAGAAATGAATGGGTGGAAGATGGAAGATGGAGGAGATAGAGAATGTGTCTGTGAATGGTGCTCGGATGAAGGAGGCGGGGGGTTGGTTTCATGGCTATGAGACTGTTTTATAAACTGAGGGAGTGGCAGTTCACTAGTTAGCAGTTATTAAGGATGTGGTGCATATCTGGACATGTAAGATCGTTCCATACAAGTAACTTAAAGGGTAAAGATGTTCTCTCTACGCAAAATGACAAATCTTATGCAAATTGAAGTGTATAATGTTAAAACTTAAGAAGAATTAATTATTTGGAAGTAAAACTCATTGGATAGAGTCTTTCAATGCAAAATTCAAATAATTACTAAAAGACTAAGTTCAAAATTAAAATATTCTAAGTGGTGAAAAAAATTAAAGTTAATGAAAAATTCTCTAAAATGTACAATACAATAGGTATTTAAAGAGCATCCTAACAGTTAAGTGGAACAGAACAACTGTGACATTGCTTAAAAGAAATATAAATTACTTATTTTATTAATTGAATACACCAATTTAGTTAAACACCAAGCAAAACTAATCCCTATGGACAACTCGTACTTCCACACTAACTACATCTGAACCTGTGTACTTGTAGTGAAATTAAAATATTCTGAACACATATATTATCAAAAAAAGGTGATTGCAAAAAGTTCGAACAAGTTTTTGGTGTTGTTGTCGGGGATTGCTTAATTTCTTGCAATTGATGTTATTTTTTGCTATTTTGGTGTTAGCTAGGACTACAATATAATTTATTTGCATTTACTGTTATTAAATTCTATTTCACAATTTTACTGCTATTCCATAGTAGAGTCTTGTTTTTAAATTTTGAATTTCATAATGGACTCATATAACTCGTATTGGGGTGATTATAGGGTTGTTCTAGGAACTAGTTATGAGGATTATAATTATTCTAATTATGTAAGAAGAGATTATTCACCTATGGAGTTTAATGATTACTCTTCACAACATGTTTTAGAAGGATTTAATGTTAATTCTCAAAATAATTATAATTAGAATGACAATTCTAATTTATGGGAATGTAATGACAATTCAGGAATGCATGATTATTATTCAAAGTATAATCACATGAATGAAAATCAAAATTACCAATCAAATATATCATTACAAATTCAACGATTAACAGATAAAATAGATGAATCAATGTGAAATATTGAAGAGAGTAACAGATTGAATGAATAACAAAATGATAATTATTTAAACTGGTCAATCTTACAAGAGGATCAGAATGTTCAAGGAATTAATACAAGTTTAACAAATCTTGATGATAATTTACCAATTAATGCTGGAATTGATCAGAATTATATTAATCAAAGACTATCACAGGAATTTGAAAAACTGCTAAATAGAGTTAATGAATCAATGCAACAAACTGAAGACAATAGAATATTTAATAAGTACGAAAATAATGATGATTTTAATTGGGAAAATTCAAATGAAAATAAAAATTATCAAAAGGTAAATTCATTAGAAAATATTTTATTTACAGAGGAGAATGTGCAACCATTAGAGATTAGTGAGGAAGATGAATATTATAATTCGACTTCATTTAATCATATGGAGAAGTTAGATGAAATTCAAAGATCCATTGACCTATTTATAAGGAATTCTAATTTTGATTTATCTGAACAAGATGAAGATTTTCAAAAGGAACCTATAGACACTTGTGCAACACTCACATCAAATCAATTCTATAGAGCACTAGAAGTTGAAAATTTTAAGGGAAATTATCAAATTTGGGAAGGGTATGAATTACGTGACTATTTGGTAAGGGATTGTTCAATTGGACTACTTGAGGTCGTGAATGACCCTATTTCTAAAAGTATAGAAGAGTCACTTGAGGTGTTAGTTAACCTTAGATCAAAAGGAGATTTTAGCGCTCCTGTGGTAGATAATGTGTCAAAAGAAGAATCAAAAGATGTAAGTATTATGTTAAGATCTGGTGTAACTTATGAAGGTCCTAAAAAGGATGATAAAGAAGAACGAATTAATGACAATTTTACAAAGAAAGAGAAAAATAAGGTAAAATCTAGTCCAGAAAATAAAGTTGATGCTGAGTTAGAGGATAATATAGAAATTGAAAAAAGTAAAGAATCTACAAATAGTGAAGAAATCGAGAACAAGGTTATTAAGAAAGATGTTAAAAATGAAGATAAGTTAAGAAATGAAAATCACTTTCCATTTCCACATAAAATGAGAAATGTTAAGGACTAAGAATTGGAACAAATCAGTAAAATATTTAAGCAAGTTAAAGTCAATATACCATTATTAGAAATTATTAGACAAGTTCCTTCTTATGCCAAATATCTTAAAACTCTTTATACTAAGAATAGAAGGAAGAAAATATTAAGAAAGACATTTTTAGCTAAAGAGGTAAGCTCCTTATTAATTAGTCCTGTACCTGAAAAATTAAATAATCCAGGAACTCCTGTTATTTCCTGCTATATAGGAGATTGTTATTTTAATACAGTGTTAATAGACTTAGGAGCTGAAATTAATGTCATGCCTAATTCTATTTATGAGAAGTTAAAATTGGATAATATCAAACCTACTAGAATAGTTATTTAGCAGGCGGATAAATCTATAAGAATACCTTTAGGAAAAGTGAAAGATATTTTAGTAAGGGTTATGGAATTTTTGTACCTTATTGATTTTACTATAATGGAAACAAATGCTTCAAATATAAATCAAGATCAAGCTATAATAATTTTAGGAAGGTCATTTTTAGCTACAGTTGATGCTTGCATAAGTTGTAGGAATGGTTGGATGGAATTAGCTTAGAGTGATCAAAAGTTAGAACTAAATATTTTTAGTGGAGTCAAGAAAAATTTTAAAGAGCTTCAATTTAAAAATTTTAAAGTTAATCTAATTAAAAATTTTAAAATAGATGAGGATTTAAATGTAGATGAATTAGATCATGTTGAAAGATGTGTAATACCAATTGAAGAAATGTTGAAAGAGGAGATATCTGAGCGAACTGAAATTATGGATGTAACCACTTTTAGAAAGGTTGTGGTTAATTTTAGAATATTCGAAATTTAAAATATCCTGTTTTTAGAAAAATGATAACAGAAGGTATAAGTTTAGAATATCCTGTTTTTGAAATAAAACCACTTTCAAAAAATTTAAAATATGCATTTTTGGAGAAAAATGAAAATCTACCGGTCATTATTATTTCTGATTTAACATCAATACAAGTAGAAAATCTTTTAAAAGTGTTAAGGAAGCATAAAGGAGCAATAGGATGGCAGATGTTAAATCAAAAATTCGAAAATGATAACAAATCTTTAATTTTAGAATATCCTGTTTTTGAAATAAAACCACTTTCAGAAAATTTAAAATATGCATTTTTGGAGAAAAATGAAAATCTACCTGTCATTATTATTTCTAATTTAACATCAATACAAGTAGAAAATCTTATTAAAGTGTTAAGGAAGCATAAAGGAGCAATAGGATGGCAGATGTCAAACATAAAAGGTGTAAGTTCAACTATTTGCCAACATAGGATTAATCTGGAATCTGAAATTCAACTTGTTAGGCTACCATAGAGAAGATTAAATCTGAATATTAAAGAGGTTGTTAAAAAGGAAATTCTGAAATGTGTGATATAATTTATCCAATATCTGATTGTTCTTGGGTAAGTCTAGTGCAGGTAGTACCTAAGAAATCTAGAATAATAGTTGTAGAAAATGATAACAAGGAATTAGTTCCAACTAGAGTTCAAACTAGTTGGAGGGTTTGTATTGATTACAGAAGACTAAATGCAGTAACTAGGAAAGATCACTTTCCACTGCCTTTCATAGATCAAATGTTAGAAAAATTGGCAGGGCATGAGTATTGTTGTTTCTTAGATGGCTAGTTAGGTTATAATCAAATCCCTGTTTCACTTGAGGATCAAAAGGAAACAACTTTTACATGTCCTTTTGGAACATTTGCCTTTAGTCGTATGCCTTTTGGGCTATGCAATGCACCTACTACATTTCAAAGATGTATGACAGGCATTTTCATGGATTTTATAGATGAATTTTTAGAAGTATTTATGGATGATTTTTCTATATATGGAAACTCATTTGAAAAATGTTTAAGTAATTTACAAAAAGTGCTAGAGAAATGTGAACAGAAAAAGTTAGTATTGAACTGGGAAAAATGCCATTTTTTGGTTAAACAAGGAATAGTTTTAGGACATTATTTTTGTTGAAGGTATAAAAGTTGACAAAGCAAAAGTGGAATTAATATCTAATTTACCTATTCCCAGAACAGTTAAAGATATAAGAGAATTTTTAGGACATGCTGGTTTTTATAGAAGATTTATTAAAAACTTTAGTAAAATTCGTTGACTTTTAACTCAATTATTAATACTGTTATTGCAAGAGTTTGATTTGGAAATTAAGGATAAGAAAGGTTGTGAAAATACTGTGGCAGATCATATGTCCAGGTTGGATGCTTCATTTCTGTCTAATCCGCCAATAGATGACACATTTCTAGATGAGAAATTGTTTATGCTTAAACCTTGCCCATGGTATGTTGATATAGTTAATTATTTGGCTACGGGTTTAGTACCTCATGATTGGTCCAGTTTAGATAAGAAAATATTCTTTTCGAGGGTTAAATACTTCTTTTGGGATGATCCTTACTTGTTTAAGTAATGCCCTAATCAAATTGTAAGGAGATGTATTCCAGAAATAGAAACTCAATCAGTGCTATCATTTTGTCATGATCAACTCATTGGACGACATTTTGGAGCTAAAAAGACTACTTTAAAAGTGCTTCATAGTGGCCTATATTGGCCAACATTGTGGAATCATATTTCGTTTTGTAATTCTTCCTACTTTTTGGCAAGAGTCTCTCCTTCAAGGTTGAAAGGAAGGCTTGCCAGATTGACGACCTGATTGACTGGAAGTAAAGACAAAGAGAGTTCTCAACTTGAGCAAGTTTCGAAGAGAGAAAATTACAATGGAGCATTCGGTGTTCTTTCCTTTTCCTTTTTCCTTTCCTTTATATTTTTACTCATTTTTACAATCACCTACCTTATCAAATCTATTACGATATTGAGAGAATGATATTATGTTTGATGTAATGTTGAATGTTGTATTTTATTTCTACAAGTTTTTCGTAATGTGTTTTGTTTTATGTTTTGTGTTATCTGTCGTATTTTAAGATAATTAAAAAGAACAAAAATATAAGCGAACAACTCTTAGAAGTTTTAGCAAATTCAAATCATACTATTTAAACATCTGAAACTCACTATCATCGCATGTACCACGAGATAGTCTACAGGTAGAGATGTTTACCCACGAGCTAGCTCGCGGGTTTAGTGCATTTTTAGTGTAATATATTTAAATGCATGCGAACTGAAGTATAGAATGTTTAAGACTTAAGAAGAATTAAGTATTTGGAATTAAAACTCACTTGATAGAGTCTTTCAATGTAAAATTCGAATCATGTATTAAAGACTAATTTTTTAATCCAAATATTCTAAGTGGAGAAGAAATTAAAGTTAATGAAAATTTTATGGAAAGTACAAATATAAAAAGTGATTAAAGAGCATTCTAGCAATTATTTGTAACAGAGCAACTATGACATTGCTTAAAAAAAATTAAATTACTTGTTCCATTAATTGAATACACCAATTTAGCTAAGCACTAATCAAAATCAATCTCTATGGACAAACTCGTATTTGCACACTAATTACATCTAAACCTATGCACTTGCGGTGAAATTAAAATATTTCAAACATATATTATTACAAAACTTTAATCACAAGTAGTGTTCCGAATAAGTTTTTGGTGCCGTTGCTGAGGATCTTGAATTTCTTGCAATTAGTATTGTTTTTTGTTATTTTGGTGTTAGGACTGCAATATAATTTATTTTCATTTACTGTTATTAAATTTTATTTCAAAGTCTTATTGCTATTTCAGAGTAGAGAAGTGTTTTTGATTAAAATTCTAAATTTCATAATGGACTCATATTAACTCATATTGGGGTGATTGTAGGTTTGTTCCAGGGACTAGTTACGAGGATTATAATTATTTTAATTATGTTAGAAGAGATTATTCACCTATGAAATTTAATGACTACTCTTTACAACATGATTTAGAAGGACTTAATGTTAATTCTCAAGATAATTATAACTGGAATGACAATTCTAATTTATGGGAATGTAATGACAATTCAAGAATGCAAAATCATTTTTCAAAATATAATTATATGAATGAAAATCTAAATTATCAGTTAAACATATCATTATAGATATAACAATTAATAGATAAAATAGATGAATCAATACAAAATATTGAGGACAGTAATAGATTGAATGAATTTGAAAATGATAATTATTTAAATTGGTCAATCTTAAAAGATGATCAGAATGTTCAAGGAATTAATACACGTTTAACAAATCTTAATGATGATTTGCCAATGAATGCTGAAATTAATCAGAACTAATTTAATCAAAAAATATCATTAGGAATTGAACAACTATTGAATAGAGTTAATAAATCAATACAACAAACAGAAGACAATAAAATATCAAATGAGTATGGAAATAGTGATAATCTAAATTGATCAAATGAAAATCAAATCTATCAAGATGTGAACTCATAAGGAGATATGTTATTTATAGATGAGAATACGCAATCATTAGAGATAACTGAAGAAAATCAGTATGGTGATTCCACTACATTTAATCATATGGAAAAATTGGATGAAATTCAAAGATCAATTGATTTGTTTATAAGGAATTCATCTAATTCTAATATATCTAAACTAGATAATGTTTCAAAAGAAGAATCAAAGGATGTAAGTATTATGTTAAGATTTGGTGTAACTTATGAAGGTCCTTAAAAGGATGATAAGAAGAACAAATTAATGACAATTTTACAAATAAAGAGGAAATTAGTGCAGAATCAAATCTATAGAACAAACTTGATGCTGAACTAGTGGATAATACAAAAATCAAAAATAGTAAAGAATCTAAAGATAAAACTATTAAGAAAGATATTAAAAATGGAGATAAGTTATCAACTAAAAATCATTTTCCATTTCCACATAGAATGAGAAATGTTAAAGATCAAGAATTGGAACAAATTAGTAAAGTATTTGAGCAAGTTAAAGTCAATATACCATTGTTGGAAATTATTAGATAGTTTCTTTCTTATGCCAAATATCTTAAAACTCTTTGTACCAAGAATAAAAGGAAGAAATTATTAAGAAAGACATTTTTAGCTAAGGAAGTAAACTCTCTGCAAATTAATCCTGTACCTAAAAAATTAAATGATCTAAGAACTTCTGTTATTTTCTATTATATAGGAGATTGTTATTTCAATACAGTGTTAATAGACTTAGGAGCTAGAATCAATGTCATGCTTAATTCTGTTTATGAAAAATTAAAATTGGATAATATCAAACCTACTAAAACAGTTATTCAACTAGTAGATAAATCCATAAGAATACATTTAAGTAAAGTGGAAGATATTTTAGTAAGGGTTATGGAATTTGTCTACCCTGTTGATTTTACTGTAATGGAAACAAATTTTCCAAACATAAATCAAGATCAAGCTATAGTTATTTTAGGAAGGTCATTTTTAGCTACAGCCGATGCTTACATAAGTTGTACAAATGGTTGGATGGAATTAGCTTGGGGTGATCAAAAGTTAGAACTACATATTTTTAGTAGAGTCAAGAAAAATCTTAAAGAGCTCCAATTTAAAAATTTTAAGGTTAATCTGATGGAAATTTTTAAAATAGATGAGGATTTTGATGTAAAAGAATTAGATTATGTCGAAAGATGTGAAATGTTGAAAGAGGAAATATCTAAGCAAACCGAAATTATAGATATAAAAAAGAAAATTTCAAAAATGATAACAAGTCTTTAATTTCAGAATAGGAAGAAAAATTCAAAAATGATCGTGTATTGTGTTTTGAAATATATAAAAAGACCAAAAATATAATCATTCAACTTTTAGAAGTTTCAACCAATTTGAATCGTACTATTTTTACATCTGAAACTCATAATTATCGCACTACCCATGTGTAAGTTCGAGGGTAGAGACGTTTACCCATGAGCTACCTTGAGGGTTAAGTACCTCTTCTGTGTAGAACGTTAAATTTTATGCAAATTGAAGGGTATACTGTCAAAGCTTAAGAAGAATTAAATATCTGGAAGTAAAATCCTATGGAAAGTGTGACACAATTGGTATTTAAAGACCATCCTAACAGTTAATTGGAACAAAGCAACCGTGACATTGCTTATAAGATATTTAATCAATTGTTTCACTTAATTGAAGTCACCAATTTAGCTAAACACCAAGCAAAAACTAATCCCTGTAGACAAATCAATACTTGCACACTAATTACATTTAAACACGTGCACTTGCGGTGAATTAAAATTATTTCGTACACAATTTATATAAGAACAGAATTACAAATGTTGTCAGTGGCAGAGTAACAAGTTTTTAGTGCCGTTACCAGGGATTGCTTAATTTCTTACAATTGGTGTTGCTTTTTGCTATTTTGGTGTTAGCTAGGGCTGCAATATGATTTATGTGCATTACTGTTGTTAAATTCTATTTCATAGTCTTATTGCTATTCTAGAGTAGAGTCTTGTATTTAAATTCTGAATTACATAATGGACTCATATAACTCATATAGGGGTGATTTTGGGATTGTTCTAGGGACTAGTTATGAAGATTATAATTATTCTAATTATGTTAGAAGAGATTATTTACCTATGGAGTTTAATGACTACTCTTCACAACATGATTTAAAAGGACTTAATGTTAAATCCCAAAATAAGTACAACTGGAATGACAATTCTAATTTGTGGGACTATAATGGCAATTCAGGAAGGTAGAATTATTATACAAAGTAAATCATATGAACGAAAATCAAAATTACCAATCAAATATATCACTACAACTCCAGTAAGTAATGGATAAACTAGATGAAACAATACGAAATACTGAAGAGTATAATGAATTACAAAATGAAAATTATTCAAATTGGTCAATCTTATAAGATGATCAAAATGTTCAAAGTACTGATACAGGTATATCAAATCTTGGAGATAATTTACCAATTAATACTGGAATTGATCAAAATTATATTAAGCAAAGAATATCACAAGAATTTAAAAAATTGCTGAATAAATATGATGAATCAATACAAAAAATGAAAGGCAGTGAAATGTTTAATGAATATGAAAACAATGATTTTAATTGGGTGAACTCAAATGGAAATCAGAATTATCTAGAAGTGAATTCATTAGAAAACATTTCATATACAAAGAAGAATATACAACCATTTGAGGTAATGGAAGAAAATCAATATAATGATTTAACTGCATTTAATCATATGGAGAAGTTAGATGAAATTCAAAGATCCATTAACTTATTTATAAAGAACTCCAATTTATCTGAACAAGATGGAAGTTTCCTGCAAGAACCTACAGATACTTGTGCAACATTCACACCAAATCAGTTCTATAGAGCTGCAGAAGCTGAAAATTTTAAGGAAAAAAATCAAATCTGGGAAGGGTATGAATTACTTGATTATTTGGTAAGGGACTATTCAGTTGGACCATCTGAGGTTATGAACGACCCTATTTCCAAAAATATAGAAGAGTCATCTGAGGTGTTAGCCACCCTTAACTCAGAAGAAGATTTTAATGCTCGACAAAGTGTCAAAAGAAAAATCAAAAGATGTAAGTATAATATTAAGATCTTATGTCACTTATGAAGGTCCAAAAGAGGATGATAAAGAAGAACAAATTAAAGACAATTTTATAAAGAAAGAGGAAATTAGAGAAAAATCTAGTCCAAAAGACAAGGCTAATGCTAAGTTAGAGGATAATACAGAATCTCAAAATAGTAAAGAATCTGAAAATAGTAATGAAATCTAAAAGAAAGATGCTATAAATGAAGAGAAGTTAACAAACAAAAAGCACTTTCCATTTCCATAAAGGATGAGAAATGTTAAGGATCAAGAAATGGAACAAATCAGTAAAATATTTGAACAAGTTAAAGTCAATATCCCACTATTGGAAATTATTAGACAAGTTCCTTCTTATGCCAAATATCTTAAAACTCTTTGTACCAAGAATAGAAGGAAGAAAATCTTAAAAAAGGCATTTTTAGCTAAAGAGGTAAGCTCCATGTTAATTAATCTTGTACCTATAAAATTAAACGATTCAGGAACTCCTATTATTTCTTGCTATATAGGGGATTGTTATTTTAATACAGTGTGAATAAACCTAAGGGTTGGAATTAATGTCATGCCTAGTTCTGTTTATGAGAAGTTAAAATTGGATAATATCAAACCTACGAGAACAGTGATTCAGCTAGCAGATAAATCTATAATAATACCTTTAGGAAAAGTGGAAAACATTTTGGTAAGGGTTATGGAGTTTGTCTACCCTGTTGATCTTATTGTAATGAAAACAAAAGCTTCAAGTATAACTCAAGATCAAGCTATAATAATTTTGGGAAGACCATTTTTAGCTACAGCCAATGCTTGCATAAGTTGTAGAAATGGTTGGATGGAATTAGCTTGGAGTGATCAACAAGTAGAACTGAATATTTTCAATAGGGTTAAGAAGAATTTTAAAAAGCTTCAATTTAAACATTTTAAGGTTAATCTAATCGAAACTTTTAAAATAGATGAGGACTTAAATGTAGAGGAATTAGATCATGTTGAAAAATGCGTAATATCGAATGAAGAAATGTTGAAAGAAGGAATCTCTGAGCAAACTGAGAATATGGATGCAAATGAAGAACAATTTGACAAAGATAAAGAATCATTAACTTTAGAATACCCGATGCTTGAGCTGAAACCACTTCTAGAAAATTTAAAATATGCATTTTTGGAGAACAATGAGAATCTACCAGTCATTATTGCTTCTGATTTAACATCAATAAAAATAGAAAATCTTTTAAAAGTGTTGAGAAAGCATAAGGGAGCAATAGGATGGTAGATGTCAAACATAAAAGGTATAAGTTCAACTATTTGCCAACATAAGATTAATCTGGAATCTGAAATTAAACCTATTAGGCAACCACAGAGAAGATTAAATCCAAATATTAAAGAGGTTGTTAGAAAGGAAATTCTGAAATGGTTAGACAATGACATAATTTATCCAATATCTGATAGTTCTTGGGTGAGTCCAGTTCAGGTAGTACCAAAAAATTCTAGGATAACAGTTGTAGAAAACGATAACAAGGAATTAGTTCCAACTCCTCTATATATGGGGACTTATTTGAAAAATGTTTAATTAATTTACAGAAAGTACTAGAGAGATGTGAACAAAAAAAGTTAGTGTTAAATTGGGAAAAATTCCATTTTATGGTTAAATGAGGAATAGTTTTAGGACATGTTATTTTTGCTGATGGCATAAAATTTGACAAAGTAAAAGTGGAATTAATATCTAATTTACCTATTCCTAGAATAGTTAAAGATATAAGAGCATTTTTAGGACATGCTGGTTTTTATAGAAGATTTATTAAAAACTTTAGTAAAATTGCTTGACCTTTAACTCAATTATTAATTAAGGATGCACAATTTGAATTTAATGAGGAATGCACGAAAGCATTTAATTTTCTTAAGGAAGCCCTGACCACTTCACCTATAGTCTTTGCACCTGATTGGTCTCAACCTTTTGAATTAATGTGTGATGCATCAAACTATGCATTAGGTGTAGTTCTGGGTCAAAAATTAGACAAATTACTAAGAGTAATATATTATGCTAGTAAGACATTGAACGAAACACAAATCAATTACAATGTAATTGAAAAAGAATTTCTAGCAATGGTTTTTGCCTTAGGAAAGTTTAGGTCTTATCTAATAGGCAATCACACTATCATCTACACTGATCACTCAACACTTAAATATTTGTTAGTTAAAAAGGATGCTAAACCAAGGCTTATAAGATGAATTTTGCTATTACAAGAGTTTGACTTGGAAATTAATTATAAGAAAGGTCGTAAAAACACTATGGCAGATCACATGTCAAGATTAGATGATTCATTCCTACCCGATCCACCAATAGATGATACATTTCCAGATGAGCAATTCTTTATGCTAAATCCCTGCCCATGGTATGCTGACATAGTTAATTATTTGGCTACGAGTTTAGTACCTCATGATTGATCCAATTTAGATAAGAAAATGTTCTTTTCGAGGGTTAAATATTTCTTTTGGGATGATCCTTATCTATTTAAACAATGCCCTGACCAGATTGTAAGGTGATGTATCCCAGAAGTTGAAACTCAATCAATGTTGTCATTTTGTCATGATCAATCTGTTGGAGGACATTTTGGAGCTAAAAGGACTGCTATAAAGGTGCTTCATAGTGGCCTATGCTGGCCAACATTATTTAAAGATGCATATGAATATTGTAAAAATTGTGCTCAATGCCAAAAAGTAGAAAGAATTACAAAACGAAATATGATGCCATGAAATCCTATCCAAGAAGTAGAGGTTTTTGATGTCTGGGGTATAGATTTCATGGGACCTTTTCCAAATTCAAATGGTTTTAGGTAAATGACAAGCCTTGCCATATACTAATTTATATGGAGTTGTCCCTAATATTGTTTTATAAGCTGTTCTATATGCTCAAAGAGAATCATCTAGCTTATCAAACCAATCTCTCCTAGTGGTATTTACTACTTTTTCTAAGATTCCTTTAATTTGCTTGTTAGCACTTTCAACTTGTTCACTAGTTTGAAGATGGTAAAGGGTAGCTAACCTATGTAACACTCCATATCTTTTCAATAACTTTTCAAAGTTTTTGTTATAGAAATAAGTTCCCCTATCACTGATAATTGCTCTTGGAATACCAAATCGAAACATTATGTTGGATTTTAAAAATCTCATCACTATTATAGAGTCATTAGTTTCAGTAGGAATTGCCCCAATCCACTTGGTTACATATTCTACTACTAGGAGGATATAGAACATAAAGCATTATAGGCACTTAAGCAACTAAACTTAAGTATAAAAATAGTAGGTAGTAATAGACAAGTGCAATTAGTAGAATTAGAGGAATTAAGAAACATGGCCTATGAAAGTTCAAAAATAGCTAAAGAAAGGACGAAAACATGGCATGATAAAAGAATTCTACAAAGAATATTTGAAAAAGGGCAAGAAGTTTTATTATATAATTCACGACTATACTCTTTTCCAGGAAAATTGAAATCCAGAGAGTAGTTGATTTGGAAGATCCGCAAAGTTATGAAAATTTTAAAGTTAATGGTTAAAGATTAAAACATTTTTAGAGAGGAGAGAGGTAGAGTTCCTAGCGTTAGAAGGAGAGTGAATTAATATAATTTAAATATAATATATATATATAAATATATAAATATATACAAAAATCAAAAGAAAAGAATATAATTATAAAAATATAATGTTTGTAAAAAGAGTTTAATTCGAACTGTTATTGCATTTTACTTTGAGTTGCTTCGTGGGTTATCAAGTTTACCTACGGAGTAAGTTCGAGGGTTATCCTGTTTACCCTCGGACTAGGTCGTAATGTTAAAATATTATAGCAGTAGTTACTTCGAAGGTTATCTAGTTTACCCACGGAGTAAGTTCGATATCTTATTTACCCTCAAACTGAATTGAAAAAAAAAGAAATAAAATAAAGTAAAACACTGTTGGGATAAGCCACAGGTAAGTTTGTGGGTTGTCTAATTTACCCACATGTTAGTTCGAGGGTTATCCTGTTTACCCTTGAACCAAAAGAAAAAGAAGAAAAGTAAAAAACTGTGGGGATAAGCCACGGATAAGTCCGTGGGTTATCTAGTTTACCCATGGACGTATGCGCAGGTTATTCCCCTCTGAACCAAATACGACTCTGTCCACTGAAAATGAAAATTTTAAAAATGAAAGGTTATTGAAATTAAACAAGATTAATCATTTGAATGAATTTAGACGGGTTATTTCATAATTCAAATGAGGTTAAAGATAATTACAATTAAGTGAACTTAATGACAGAGGTTAAAAATTCTGAACTGCAATCATTTAATATATACGATTGTACCAAGTATGTTTAATAGAAAAAGGAAAGCTTAAATTCTCTGAAATGATTTAATTTAACAAGTGTTGTGTTAATCTATCAAACTTTGAACTTAAAAAGAGAAAAATTTCTAAAGGGATTAAAAATATTGCCACTTGTTTAAAATTGAATTATGTAGTTACACACATACTTAACAGAAAACATGCATAAACTGGAACTGTAGATAGAATACAATTATCTAAAAACACATTTCATTAAAAAAGGTTTACATAGTACATTAAAGGAGAGCTTTCTCCCCAAATGTTGAATTACATCATCAAGAAAGAAAAAAATGTATCTGTCACTACTCTAGGAATCTGGATTTCAATTTTGCAACTTATGCTTGCAGAGCAGCTAGTTGATTAATCACAGTGTCCACCTTCTCCAAGATAGAGGCTGATCCACCCTGTTGGGATGTGGATAGTTCACTGTGCAGCTGTAGTGTCGGTTGGTCCTTTACAGAGAATTGTTTCAAGTCTTTAGCAATTAGCACCCTAGACTTTAACTTCTTCACTGCCCAATCTGATAGATCAGAGGAACTTGACACCAACTAGTAGATTAGATCACCATAGAATAATTTCTTTTTGATGCTAGTGATCTTTGAAATGAAAATTCTGTACTAGTTCACCCGAATCCTATTTAATATAGCATAGGTTGCAATTTTAACAAAGACGGACAATTCCACATCATGTCCAAATCTTTGATATATGGTTCTAATCAATAGCAATGCAACCATATGAGACTTTCCATTCATTTGTTTGAGCCTATTATACAAGTTAATCCAAGGGTTTATGGCCATGGAGTTCTTCATGTCTTGTTCTAACCAATTTGACATTGTAGAAGATTCTAAAATCTCTACACCCTCATCTTTTAATCCTAGACTCTCAAATATATATTCAAGTGTTAAATATATATTTACATCAGTCACATGGGAAACAAAAACTCCATCTTCCTCATGCAAATTATAGTAGAAGGTAGGAACTAAATTCTCAGTGTTTCGCAAAAACTTGTTATTCTTTTCTTATATAAATTATGTGCGAAATAATTTTAATTCACCACAAGTGCACGGGTTCAGATGTAATTAGTGTGCATGTACGAGTTTGTCCACAGGGATTAATTTTTACTTGGTGTTTAGCTGAATTGGTAACTTCAATTAAGTGAAACAATTGATTAAATATCTTATAAGTAATGTCACAGTTGCCTTGTTCCAATTAACCGCAAGGATGGCCTTTAAATACTAATTGTGTTACACTTTCTAGAGGATTTTACTTCCAAATATTTAATTCTTCTTAAGCTTTAACATTATACCCTTCAGTTTGCATAAAATTTTAACATTCGGCACAGAAGAAGCACTTAACCCTTGAGGTAGCTCGTGGGTAAACGTCCCTACCCTTGAACTTACACATGGGTAGTGCGATAATTGTGAGTTTCAGATGTAAAAATAGCACGATTCAAATTGGCTGAAACTTCTAAGAGTTGAATGATTATATTTTTGGTCTTTTTATATATTTCAAAACACAACACACAATACAATGCAAGAAACATAGTACAATACAAACAACTTGTAAAAGTAAGAATGCAACATTCAACATTACAACAAATATAAAAACATATTTTAATTACCGTAACTAAGTTGATAAAGTGTGTGATTGTAGATTTGAGTGTAGTTGTTAAAACCTTAAGTAAAATAAAGAAAATAAAAATGGAAAGAACACCTAATGCTTCACTGTAATTCCTCCAAGAAACAGAGTGTCAAAAGAATACCTAATGCAGGCCTTCCTTTCGACCTTGCAATGAGATTTTGGGGTGTCAATCTACAATTACACCAAGGAACAGAGGAGGAAGCAGCTAACACCGAGAGTCTCTCCTTCAAAGATACGCTCAGGTTGAGAAAAGAACAGCAAATGCAATACGTGAATGGTTGGAGAAGAGGAGGTCGTCAATCTCCTCTTAGAAGAGATGAGTGGGTGGAGGTTTGAAGATGGAGAAGATGGAAAATGCTCTATAAATGGTGGATGAATGAAGAAGAGTGGGGAGGGGGTTTTAGTTTCAAGGCTACGAGACTATTTTATAGATAGGAGGATTGGCAGTTCACGAGTTGGCAGTTAACAAGGGCGTGGTGCACGTCCAAACATGTGAAATCATCCCATGCAATCCACTACTTTAGCTTGTCCATCTATGTTCTTCATGGTAGAGCTGCAGTTGAATTAATATTTAATTTTGCTCTATTGCGCAATTCCTGCAGTTATTGAATTTCCCTACAAATACTTAAGAAATACCTTTCGTGAAATATATCATATTACAGGAGAAATAATTCATAACATTTAGATCTTAACTATAATTGCCATTGCTTTAATATTAATGAAATTTATTGCACAGAACAAATAGGGTATAGGTCCGAGGGTAAACCAGTTTACCCTCCTGTAAATTCGTGGGTAAACCCTTAACGCTCGTAGAATGGTCTAAGGGTAAACAGGATAACCCATGAATAAGTCCATGGGTAAACAACTTAACCCTCGGACTTGCATTTAAGCATAAATCACGAGTTTTTCTTTGTATATTCATTGTTCTATTAGCAACCTAAAGAGTCAAATGTCAATCATTCATTTCTTTCTCAATAGGTAATAAACATAAACATAATTAACGACTTAAAACGTAATTCATGTGTCATTAAATTGAATAATCGTGCATATTACTCAAAAGTATAGTTAACATTGTAATCATTATAATTCAATGCAGAATGCAAATAAAACTCATTAAAACACATGAATTAATATCAATAAAATACACACTTTTGAGTCTGAACAAATCCCCATACTTAAGTTTTGCTAGTCCCCTAGCAAAATACTAAAATGAAACTATAAAAAATATGAAGGTAATAAAGATTACTGAATAAAACTAACTAAAACTATACTAGGCCGCTTTCGTAGGGAACACGACTACACTTAGTAGGTATAGTAAACTTTTAAACCCCTAAGTTACCCTAGTGGCAGAGTTGTCTCCAGAGGGTTTGCAGTGGATACACCCACAAAGTCCAAAGAAACAAAAGAAATAAGATATAAGAGAAAGAAAGAATAGCAGAGAGGCGAGAAACAGAACCAACCTAAGGATCGTTTGAATCACTTGTTGCTAGAACAACTTCAGGGGGATGAGTTAGCTTAGTCTTACAACATTTTCAAACATTTTTAAACTATTTAAACTGATGAAACATAAAGCTAAAACATAAACCTCTCCCCCATACTTAAACTTTGCATTGCCCTCAATGTAAATAGAAAAGTTCAGTATAAATAGGAAAATTTATAACTATAAAATAAAGTAAACTTCTCCATCATATCAAGCATACGAATGTGATGCATGCTAAATAATGCATTGAACTCAGTATGGTAAAGCATTTGAAATGCATGAGTAATGCTGTCGAAATTAAATACTAGTGCTATGCATTAATAAGATATGTTGAAAAGGAGTGATATTTTCTCAAAACAAAGAAATAAAAATGGTGCTCCTATTGTGCTAAGCTTGTGGACTTGTAATGGCTCACAAGAAAACCAGGTGGTTTATAAACAGACACCACCAAATTGCAGCTTCATTAGCTTAAGTCGAGTGATGTTGCACATCCCCTCCATGAGCTGTATGCCCATCAGGTACACGGGGATTCTGTAAAGATTGGCTTAGAAGAACACCTTTGTTTCTTAGGTTCAATTGTGTTTCAATTCCTTTAATAGCTTGATCATGTGCTACAATTTGGGGATTTGATTTTAATGTTGAATCTACTTTTTGTAGTAAGTTTGATATTTGTTTCTCAAAAGACTGATCATGAATAGATTGATTATGATTTACATTTAAAGAACTATTGTTCATTGCGCTTTGTTCAATAAAAGGTTGTCCTATAGATTGAGGTGGTTGTTGGCCTGGATTTTTCCATGAAAAATTAGGATGGTTCCTCCACCTAGGATTATAAGTAAGACTGAAATTTGAGTTGTTACGTTGATTATAGAATAAACCATTAACATCTTCAGAGTCATTTAAGATAGGACAGTCTTCTACAACATGACCTATGGCAAAATAACTTGTACATTTAGGCATGGTAGGCTTAGTCTTTTGTTTAAGCTGTAACTCATCAATTTTATGTATCAAGCTAGCCATCTTAGCCTCTAAAGAAATATATGGTTCAACAACATGAACTCCTCTACCGGTAGGATGTGGTTCAACAACATGAACTCCTCTACCGGTAGGAATTTGTTTCTGACTTACTTCAACAGCACTCTCCCATTGGGCAGTTCTTTTGGCTAGATCTTCTAAAAATTTCCAAGCATTTTCTATTCCTTGGTTCAGGAATCCATTTTGACTCAGATTCTAAGAGTGTCTTGGTGTGATAATCAATCCCTTCATAAATAGTCCAGATTTGGGTCACTCTCTCTACTCCATGATGTGGGCATTGAGCGAGATCTTGAAACCTTGCAAAATATTTCCAGAAAGGTTCTCTTGGTTTCTATCTACAATTTAAAATTTCATTTTTCCTTTTAATTGTGACATGCATTGAATAGTATTTTCCTAGAAATTCAGAACAGAATTGATTCCATGTGATAATTGAATTTGGTTGTAAACTGTATAACCATGTTTGGTACTTTCATCATATTACAAACTTCATTAAATTCTTTTAGGAACCAATAAGCATCTTCTTTTTTGAATCCATGAAATTTTGGTAATTGGTTGATGTAATTAGAATTTAATTCAAATCTATTATTAGGGCATTCAAGTAGTGTGACACAGGAAGGTTCATCCATTAAATTAGGGTAAAACATACTACCTATTGTTTGTTCGATAGGTTGATCATGCTATAGGGCAACCATAATTGTTCTTCTTGGAGGTGTTCTGACTAACCTATGAGATGAATCCCTAGACCAACCTAACATACAACATTTAAATGTAAAAGAAGGTTTACATGTGTACTGTCATTAGATAAGCTTTAGCTGCCATCTCATGTTGTTATTCGACAGGTACATCTATTTTTACAATAATACCACAACTGTAGTAAATGATATAACATTTCAGATTTCTTAAAAATATGTAACGAAACAACCACAATCATATAGATTTTGAGTACGATACAACAAAGATGTTCTACAGGAAATAAAAATTGCACATGTGTTCAATAGTGGAAAATTTTGAAATAACCCACGACTAGGTTCGTAGGTAAACTAGTTTACCCTCGAACTAACACGTGGGTAAATAGGAAATATTACACAGTGTTGCAGGGTATTTGCATAGGGAATTAACTCGTGAAACCACACTACAGAAGCAGGCAAAGATAATTGATGAATAAGTTCAGTGCTATAGCCTCCTTCGAACAGGTGGATTCTGTAATAATAAAGATCATCTCAAGCATGATAGATAAGAGTGTCTCCATTGATGAAACAGAAACCCTTGATTTTTCCTACAAAAGCAATGTCAAGAGTTCCCAGATTTTCTAGTTGCAATTCAATGTAGACTCAACTTCATTCCCAATTTTCAATGTCCTGTACTTTCCAAATTTTGAATTCATATCATCATCCCACCATCTAATTAAACTTAGTGATTGAGGCTCTCCATTGATTCCTCCCAGTATAGCCAACTTAACTAAATCATAGAATGAACTTGACAGTGCTCCCATAGGGCATGGAACGGGTAAAAGCCTCACTGATTCATCTTCAATATTGATGGCAATGACATTGATCTCATTAATAAATGTAGGGGTAGAGTTTGTTACCAAGTAAATAACTCCTTTGATAGTCACATGGTTTCTGTTGTTTGTTGGTCTTCCTCCAAAATAAACTCTTCTGACAGGTTGCCATTAGTGTTTATCAAAATGATAAACCAACAAGTATTGCCAATCAATCCACATTCAGGGTTCATCCCAACAAAATAATTTGTGCATTATCCTTTTATTAGTACCCTTAAATGTCAAGACTGCACCTGAGTCATGCATCACAAGTTTATCTCTATTAGGGTTTGGAAGTATTAATTCTACATTCGTAGCAGGGTTCTTAATTCCAATATTGAATCTGCTAGAAAATGGCTCTCCATAATATCTATAAATAATTAGTCCACCATTACAACCTAAAATATTTTCAATTCCTTCCATTGATGTAGGTTGAATGCCTGACTTAGAATTAATTCCATGGTACAAATATTTTCTTGAACGTACATCATACCAAATCACTCCACTAATTGTATTTCTCATTTTGTATGCTTGGCAGGAACAAAAGTAATGATCTGAAATGAATGCTTTAACATTTTTGCTAACACAACTTAATTTGCAAATTTCTCTCGCTGGCAAATAGCTTAATATCTCGCACAAGATTTCTACAGGGATCTCCATCGCTCACTAAAATTCATTAAATCTAAACACTTCATTAAATTAGCACTTAAGCTCAACTCGACACATCTAATAATCATGAAGTAAATGCATAATGTGAGAGTATTAATATGATTGAAAATTACTACATAATAAAATTTCTGAAGATCTTGTCCACTATAGTTTAAGTTCGAGGGTAAAGGTGTTTACCCTCAGACTAAGTTCAAGGGTAAAGGTGTTTACTCTCGGACTACCACGTGGGTAAACCCGAAAATTGTTAAATATTTATGGATCTTACCATCCGACCTTTTGATTATCTGATTATCCTTATAAAAATCATTAAAGCCCTCCCGTGCATTAACCCTTTTTCTCACAACCTACGTTCATAGTACTCTTCTCCTCCCACGATACATCATGGCTTCCACCTCCACCTCAGCTCCCTCTGCTCTAGCTTCGAACTACGAGTGGATTAAGATGCTGAACTTCTAGAAGTTCAGAATGAATGCTAAAATGTGGCACAATGAGGGCCGTCGCAAGATCAAAGCTGCAATTAGGGAGCAGGAGTTGAAAATGGTAAGGGAAGATACTACTGATTGTTTGAAATAGAGTAGAGAGGCTAACATTGTAGTGCCAACCTTCCTCAAGGAGAAAATAGCCTCTCGTGTTGAGAAAGAGGTAGGGTAGGAGTGGTTAGCTCACCCTAATAATCGTTTGGCACACGATTTAATGAAAAGGAAGTGTGTTTTCTGGTTCCATAGAGAGATATTTTGCTTGACCACCAATGGGTCGATTAAGATTAGGACTAGTACCTATTTTTGTACTCCATGGCAGACAATAAGACCTCAGAGGTCATTGTCCATAGAAGATTGGATGAGGTTGATTAAATTTGACTAGTTTGAGTTATCCTCATCCGGGTGGCATAAGGGTAGTTTGCAAAGAGACCATACCAAGGAGAAGATTTTAAATGATTTGAAATATCAATTGAAACACTTCCAAAGTAAGGTTGAGAGGAAATTTGTGACTCTCCCTAATGCAATGGCACAGACTATTGAAGATTACACTCAGCAAGCTTGGCAGGATGAGTGTGCAATTAGGCCCTTGGATCAACACATTGTCCTCACCAAGGCTGAGTTGTGGTTTACCAAGGTTGCGTATTCCATCATCCAAGACTTAAACAGAGATGCAGTGATTACGGATGATGTGTATGCCTACCTTCCTGAGGGCAGAGATAAGAGGAAACAATATGAATTTTATATGCAAACCTACATCTCTCTCAGGGAAAGCCAAGAAGTGGCTGAGATTGCTTCCCAATGTGCCTTGTATGAGTGGAGGCAGCACACTACAGAGCAAGCTGCCCATGCTGTGGACATGGTAGAAGTTGAAGCCCTCTAGAAGGCAACTAAAGTCAAGGTGAAAGAAGAGCCCTGGGAGGCTGATTTCAAAGCATTCAGTGAGATGATGGTAGGTCCATCCAAGCCATAAGAGGTTGAGAGAGAAGTTGAAACATCTCAACTTCCTGTGAGCAATGAGTGGACAGAGACAGACTCTAGAGAGGAAGAAGAAGAAGAAGAAGAACAAGAACAACAACCACCACTGCAAGTACCAACACCACCACCATAGCAACAACAACAACAAGCCTAAGCAAGTTTTGAAGGGAGGAATTACAGTGAAGCATTAGGTATTCTTTCCATTTTTATTTTCTTTATTTTACTTAACATTTTTACAACTATACTCAAATCTACAATCACACACTTTATCAACTTAGTTACGGTAATTAGACTATGTTTTTATATTTACTGTAATGTTGAATGTTGCATTCACACTTTTATAAGTTATTTGTATTGTACTGTGTTTCTTGCATTGTATCGTGTGTTGTATTTTGAAATATATAAGAAGACCAAAAATATAATCATTCAACTCTTAAAAGTTTCAACCAATTTGAATCATGCTGTTTTTACATTTGAAACTCACAATTATCGCACTACCCACATGTAAGTTCGAGGGTAGAGACATTTACCCACAAGCTACCTCGAGGGTTAAGTGCTTCTTCTGTGCTAAACGTTAAAATTTTATGCAAAGTGAAGGGTATAATGTTAAAGCTTAAGAAGAATTAAATATTTGTGTACCCTCTCTTTCATCCGGCTATCACCTAGAAGCCCCCATGTGTTTCCACTAGCGGAGCCAACGGATGGACCGAGGTACAGAGAATTGAAAGGTGATTGTGTGAGCGCATTACCACGTGGTGTCGATGGCTCGTTGAATGGAGTCGCCACCTTATTTTTGGGTAGAAAACAAGGAAAATCGAATGGGGGAGTGTCCTTCCACCATCGGAATAGAAAAACCACAAGAATAACGTAAAATGGTGTAACGCTATACGAAACATGAGAGAATTGGATACGGGGCTCAGGGTACTGTTGGGAATCTCAGCCTCTCTTCGGCTCTAAAAATAGAAAACCACGATAATCAGTCCGACCACGCCTAGCCTCACCTTGGAAGTCTTTCCAGGGGATTGAAAAAAACTCTCTGGTGATCGGGAACCACCCGGGTGTACATGCTCGTACACCCGAACAACCAACGCCAACAAGGATGCATGCTGGCGGCATCACCCCGGAGGCCTTTCTGGGGCATCGGGAGGGTAGTCTTACACCTCCCGGAAAAATGGGAACCGTCGAGTCGTACATGTTCGTATGCCCGAACAGGCGACGCCGGCAAGGATGCATGCCAGCGACATCATCCTGAAAGCCTTTCCAGGGCATCGGGAGGGTAGTCTTACATCTCCCGGAGAAAAGGGAACTGTCGGGTCGTACATGTTCGTACGCCCGAACGACCGACGTCGACAAGGATGCATGCTGACGGCATCATCACAGAAGCCTTTCTGAGGCATCGGGAGGGTAGTCTTACACCTCCCAGAGAAAAGGGAACCGTCGGGTCGTATATGTTCGTATGCCTGAACGGCTGACGCCGACAAGGATGCATGCCGACGGCGTCATCCCGGAAGCCTTTCCGGGGCATCGGGAGGGTAGTCTTACACCTCCCGGAGAAATAGGAACTGTCAGGTCGTACATGTTCATACGGTCGAATGGCCAACGTCGGCAAGGATGCATACCAGCGGCGTCATCCCGGATGCCTTTCTAGGGCATCGGGAGGGTAGTCTTACACCTCCTGGAGAAATATGCAGAAAATGGGTAAAATGCACAAAACACGTGGGGAAACTGCGAGTTTCCATGTAAAAGGACCCGACAAAGGGGTCACGACCAAACCGAACTCGACCGGGCCAGGTGGATTCACCCGGTTGGGAGGGAGGCTGCCAGTACCTTCGAAAGTTTATCCGAAGGAATGACATCTGGGCGTGTCCTCCGACCTTTCCCTTGCGTGGGAAGGGTCTAGCATGGTCGGGGTTTGAGAAAAATGTCACTAAATCGTACGTAAAATGTCAAGGAAGGATGGGCTTACCTGCAGGGAGTCGTTGGCGGTGATCGGAAGTCCTCACTCCAATGTGGTGAGAGGGCGTCGGGGCTCCGAGCAACTCTTCTCCTTCATTGCCTTCAATCAGTCGTCCGAACCAACGTCTTTTCTCAGAGTCGAAAGCCTGCTGAATGGGGTGGAATGCCCCTTCTTTTATAAGGGATTTCCTTCCTTCTTTGGGGGGGATCCCTAGATGGAAGCCGGCGTATGTCTCGGTTCAATCACGCGATCGGCGTGATTGATTGATTGCGAGATTTAAGTGATTAAATCTCGTCGTATTTTCCTAATTGATTCGGCTTGCCTTTTTGGGTAGATAACTGGCAGTCGCCACATGATAGGCGGATGCCGGCTGGCTGGGATTGGGATCTAGTAGGAGTTTTCAGTTGGTGATTCAAGAGAAACAGCTGTAGCGGATTGCCGGAGCTTTGCACCAGCTAGGAGTTCGGTTGCCACGTGTTTATCCCGGAGATCGGACTAGGCACATGAATGGACCTGCACGTTGGTGGGAGAGTTAAAGGTTGGCCACCGGGGTGTTTTACCAGTGTGCCGGTAGTCAGTCGGCTGGTTCTATCCGGCCACCCCACAAGTGGGGGGCATGTCAACTTAGCTTGGGGGATCTAGGGAGCCGGTTGCCGGGGTTGGGTACCGGCATGCCAACGACGGGCCGACTGGCCCCCCAATCAACCTGTTTAAGTATGGGCCAATAGGGAGCCGATTGCCGGAGTTTGGTACCGGCATGCCAACAGCGGGCCGACTGGCCCCCCGATCAACTTGTTTAAGTATGGGCCAACAGGGAGCCGGCTGTCGGAGTTTGGTACCAGCATGCCAACGGCGGGCTGGCTAGCCCCCCGATCTACCTGTCTAGGTATGGACCAATAGGGAACCGACTACCGGAGTTTGGTACCGGCATGCCAACGGCAGGCCGGCTGGTCCCCCGATCCCCGGTTGAGTTCGTCCTGGTGATGACGGGTGGTGGTGGGGCGAAGACCATGGACAGCGGCACAGAGGCTACCGTAGTGATGGAAGGGGAAGATCCGGATGTCGTAGCGAAATCGATGGCCATGGCTCTTGCTTGTGAACGGGTCTGCCAGGGGGAGCCTGTGGGGTTCGAAACTTGCAAGCTGCAGAGGTCTGCGAGGAGAATCTACGCGGAGGATCTACAGGGGTCTATAGTGATCTACAAAGATCTGTAGGGAAACCAAAGAAGGGTGATTCGGTTCAATGCATTTGAAAGCAGCTTCGCTTAGCAAATGCGATAAGTACGCTAAAAATCCTAATGGAAAACAAAGACTGACTACAAAAGAGCCGTACGAGCGAGAGTTTGAGTCACTTAATCAATAAAATGCAGCGAGTCTCCCCAGCGGAGTGGCCAAAAATCTGTACCCACTCTTTCATCCGGCTATCACCCAAAAGCCCAAGTGTTTCCGTCGACTCCACCGACAGATGGACCGAGGTACAGAGAATTGAAAGGTGATTGTGTGAGCGCATTACCATGTGGGGTCGATGGCTCATTGAACGGAGTTGCCACCTTATTTTTGGGTAGAAAACAAGGAAAATCGGATGGGGGAGTGTCCTTCCACCATCGGAATAGTAAAACCACAAGAATGACATAAAATGGTGTAACGCTATACGAAACATTAGAGAACTGGATACGGGGCTCAGGGTACTGTTAGGGAAGGTGTTAGGCACCCCTAAACTGCCTGGGCAATCTCGGCCTCTCTTCGGCTCTAAAAACGGAAAACCACGACATTCAGTCCGGCCACGCTTAGCTTCATCCTGGAAGTCTTTCCAGGGAATCGAAAAAAACTCTCTGGTGACCGGGAACCGCCCGGGTGTACATGCTCGTACACCCGAACGACCGACGCCGGCAAGGATGCATGCCGGCGGCGTCATCCCAGAAGCCTTTTTGGGGCACTGGGAGGGTTGTCTTACACCTCCCGAAAAAATGGGAACCGTCGAGTCGTACATGTTCGTACACCCAAACAGTCGATGCCGACAAGGATGCATGCCGGCGGCATCATCCCGGAAGCCTTTCCGTGGCATCAAGAGGGTAGTCTTACACCTCCTAGAGAAAAGGGAACCTTTGGGTCATACATGTTCGTACACCCGAACGGTCGACGCCAGCAAGGATGCATGTCAGTGGCATCATCCCAGAAGCCTTTCTGGGGCATCGGGAGGGTGGTCTTACACCTCCTGGAGAAAAGGAAACCGTCGGGTCGTATATGTTCATACGCCCGAATAGCCGATGCCGGCAAGGATGCATGCCGACGGCATCATCACGGAAGCCTTTCCGGGGCATCGAGAGGGTAGTCTAGTCTTACACCTCCCGGAGAAAAGGGAACTGTCGGGTCGTATATGTTCATATGCCCGAACGACCGATGCCGGCAAGGATGCATGCCGGCGGCATCATCCTGGAAGCCTTTTCGGGGCATTGGGAGGTTAGTCTTACACCTCCCAGAGAAATAGGAATTGTCGGGTCGTACATGTTCATACGCCCGAACAGTCGATGCCAGCAAGGATGCATGTCGGTGGCGTCATCCCGAAAGCCGTTCCGGGGGATCAGGAGGGTAGTCTTATACCTCCCAGAGAAATATGCAGAAAACGGGTAAAATGCACAAAACACGTGGGGAAACTGCGAGTTTCCACGTAAAAGGACCCGACAGAGGCATCGTGACCAAACCGAACTCAACCGGGCTGGGTGGATTCACCTGGCTGGTAAGGAGGCTGTCGATACCTTCAAAAGTTTATCCAACAGAATGACATCCAGGCATGTCCTCCGACCTTTCCCTTGCGTGGGAAGGGTCTAGCATGGTCGGGGTTCGAGAAAAATGTCGCTAAATCGTACGTAAAATGTCGAGGAAGGATGGGCTTACCTGTAGGGAGTCGTTGGCGATGATCGAAAGTCCTTGCTTCGATGTGGCGAGAGGGCGTCAGGTCTCCGAGCAGCTCTTCTCCTTCGTTGCCTTCAACCAGTTCCGAACGAGCATCTTTTCCTATAGTCCAAAGCCTGCTGAATGGGGTGGAAGGCCCCTTCTTTTATAAGGGATTTCCTTCCTTCTTTGGGGGGGATCCCTAGATGGAAGCTGACGTATGTCTCGGTTCAATCACACGATCGGCGTGATTGATTGATTGCGAGATTTAAGTGATTAAATCTCGTCGTATTATCCTAATTGATTCGGCTTGCCTTTTCGGGTAGCTAATCGACAGTCGCCATGTGATAGGCGGATGCCAGTTGGTTGGGATCGAGATCTGCCATGAGGTTTCAGTTGGTGATTCATGAGAAACAGTTGTAGCGGATAGCCAGAGCTTTGCACCGGCTAGGAGTTTGGCTGCCGCGTGTTTATCCCGGAGATCGGACTAGGCGCATGAATGTACCTGCACGTTGGTGGGATAGTTAAAGGTTGGCCACCGGGGTGTTTTACCGATGTGCTGGTAGTTGGCCGGTTGGTTCTATCCAGCCACCCCACAAAGGGGGGGCATGTTGACTTAGCTGGGGCGATCTGGGGAGCCGGTTGCCAAGGTTGGGTACCGGCATGCCGGCGACGGGCCGGCTGGCCCCCCAATCACCCTGTTTAAGTATGGGCCAAGAAGGAGCCGACTGCCGGAGTTTGGTACCGGCATGCCAGTGGTGGGTTGGCTGGCCCCCCAATCAACCTTTTTAAGTATGGGCCAACAGGGAGCCAACTGCCGGAGTTTGGTATCGGCATGCCGGCGGTGGGTCAAGTGGCCCCCCGATCAACCTGTTTAAGCATGGGGTCAACAATTTGGAAGTAAAATCCTCTGGAAAGTGTAACACAATCGGTATTTAAAGACCATCCTACTGGTTAATTGGAACAATGCAACCGTGACATTGCTTATAAGATATTTAATCAATTGTTTCACTTAATTGAAGTCACCAATTCAGCTAAACACCAAGCAAAAACTAATCCTTGTGGACAAATCGGTACTTACACACTAATTACATTTGAACACGTGCACTTGCGATGAATTTAAATTATTTCGCACACACAATTTATATAAGAACGGAATTACAAGTGTTGTCAGTAGCAGAGTAACATAAAGACAAAAAGAAGTTCTCAGCCTGAGCAAGTTTCGAAGGGAGGAATTATAGTGAAGCATTTGGTGTTCTTTCCTTTTTCATTTTCTTTATTTTTACTTCTTTATATTTACACTCGAATTCACAAACACCCATTTTACCAACTTGGTTACGATATTTAGAGATTGTTTTTAGGTTTACTGTAATGTTGAATGTTGCATTTTAATTTTGCAAGTTATTCGTATTGTATTGTGTTTCATACATTATGTTGTTTGTTATGTTTTAAAATATTTAAAAAGATTAAAAATGTAAGTATTCAACTCTTAGAAGTTTCAACTAATTCGAATCGTATTGTTTAAACATCTAAAACTCACATTTATAACACAACCCTCGAGTAAGTTCGAGGGTGAAGACGTTTACCCATGAGTTACCTCGAGGGTTAAGTGCTCTCTCTGCGCAAAATGACAAATTTTATACAAATTGAAGTATATAATGTTAAAACTTAAGAAGAATTAAATATTTTGAAGTAAAACTCACTGGATAGAGTCTTTTCGTGCAAAATTCAAATCATTTACTAAAATACTACTTTTAAAATCAAAATATTCTAGGTGGTGAAGAAATTAAAGTTAATGAAAAATTCGTACAATTTAATAGGTATTTAAAGAGCATCCTAGCGGTTAATTGGAAAAGAGCAACTATGACTGTACCCTCTCTTTCATCCAGCTATCACTCGGAAGCCCATGTGTTCCCACCAGCCCCGCCGGTGGATGGGCCAAGGTACAGAGAATTTAAAGGTGATTGTGTGAGCGTATCACCCCATGAGGTGAATGGCTCGTTGAACGAAGTCACCACCTTATTTTTGGGTAGAAAACAAGGAAAACTGAATGGGAAAGTGTCCTTCCACCATCGAGACAATAAAACCACGAGAATCACATAAAATTGTGTAACATGAGAGAACTGGATACGGGGCTCAGGGTACTGTTAGGGAAGGTGTTAGGCACCCCCAGACAGCCCAAGCAATCCCAGCCTCTCTCCAGCTCTAAAATGGAAAACCACATCAGTCAGTCCGGCCACCTATGGCCTCATCCTGGAAAACCTTCCAGGGCATTGGGAGGGATAACTTCATCCCTTCCGATAAAACAAACGAGAATCGAGTAAAACAAACAAGAATCGAACAAAGCGAGAATTCATACCAAATCTGGCAATAAATGGGGGAGAGAAAGACACGAAGGTCACCCTTTCGGACCTCTCAGCAGAAGAACTGAAAGTCGAGTGAGGCGACCAGCTGGGCCGTCGGACAGCTGGCTGAATGTACCGGCTGCCGCATTATGTCCCCCCTCTAACTGGAGATGAGAGTTTACGTTACACTTGGCCTAGGGTCGGCACGGATGTGTGCCGGTGACCTTATCCCAGAAAGGTGGCTCTGTTCTTTCCGGAAATCAAGAACCGTCGGCCCGTACGTTTGTATACCCGAATGGCCGCTGCTGGCAAGGATGCATGCCAGAGACGTCATTCCGGAAATCTTTCCGGGAGATCGGGAATGTAAACTTACATTTCCCGAACAACGGGGACCAGCTACTAGCCACCAGCCGTTTGTGCCAGCTTGTTCCCCGGACTATTCACCCAAAAATGGGTTTTCGAGGACCCAGCTATCAGTCATTTGTGCCGGCTTGCCAGTGGCGGGCCGACTGGTTCCCCGAACTATTCACCCAAAATGGGTTTTTGGGGACCCAACTACCAGCCGTTTGTACCGGCTTGCCGGCGGCGGGCCAGCTGGTTCCCTGAACTATTCACCAAAAATGGGTTTTCGGGGACCCGACTACCAACCGTTTGTGCTGGCTTGCCGGCGGCAGGCCAGCTGGTTCCCCGAACCATCTGTGCCAATGGGGTGAATGCCGAAGGCGTCATCCCGAAAATCTTTTCAGGGCATTGGGAGGGTAGACTTACGCCTCCTATAAAACAGGAACCGTCAGGTTGTACCTCTCGAGCACCCAGACGGCCGCCATGGGCAAGGATGCATGCCAGAGGCATCATCCCGGAAATCTTTCCGGGGCATTGGGAGGGTAGACTTACGCCTCCCGGAACACGAGAACTGTCGAGTTGTACCTCTCGTACACCCAGACGGCCGCTGCCAGTAAGGATGCATGCCGAAGGCGTCATCCGGGAAATCTTTCCGAGGCATCAGGAGGGTAGACTTACGCCTCACGGAAAACAGGAACCATCGGGTTGTACCTCGCGTATACTCGGACGACAGTCGCCGGCGAGGTTGTGTGCCGGAGGCGTCATCCCGGAAATCTTTCCGGGGCCTCGGGAGGGTAGACTTACGCCTCCCGAAAAATGGGGACCGTCAGGTTATACTTCTCGTACACCCGGCTTGCTTCCTTTCGTCCAGCACTTCCGTCGGGTCGAGATCGTCCCTGGCTTGGTGGCCGAGATGTACTCCAACCTATCGGAGGTGGAGTCGCAACTCGTTCTGGGCCTTCAGTTAGGGCCGATGGAATTCTCCGACGAACTCCTGTTCGAGGTGTTGGGCCTCTGCTTTACCAACCTGGACATCTTCTACTCCCCGTTGAGCCTTCCTTGGAGCATTGGCGACATCAACGCAGTAGTTGCCGCGGAAGCCAATTCTCATCAACGTGTCATCAAGGCCCAGGACCTGAACCCTATTGCCCACCTCGTCTCCTTCGTTCTTAACAACACAATCCTCTCGAAGGGGGGGCATTGGGACGAGATCAATGTGGCGACTTACCTCGCGACTTTCACAGTGGTAACGGGTTGCCAGGTGAACTGGGCGGTGGCGTGATCATCCCGGGCCGGTGACCCCCCAGCTAGTTGCTCTTCGGGGAGGCGATGGTGGAACTAGCCCACTTCCTCCGTATCTCCATCGGGGACTGGCTGAGAGTCCCGCTCCATAGAGTCCCGCTCCATACGCGGCCCATTACCTCGGTCGACCTGGGCCGGTATGAGAGGCTTGCCTCAAAGCGGACCAGCTTGTCGTCCGACAGGCAGTCAACCGAGCGCTGGCCCACTACTTCTACTTCTCGTTCTGCATACGGAACTTCTTCGGACCCGGATTTTGCCAAGGGCTTGCACGCGGCGCTGGATCGTCTCCATGCTCAGGACGAAGTCCTCATCTGGTTATTGAGCCGTGAGGACCGGTTGATCCACCTGGTGGAGCGGATAGAGCACCGAGAGCGGGCCCAGGATCAGCGAAGGTGGGTGCGTCAAAGATTCGACCCTTGGAGGTACGAGCCCCGGAGGCTCGAGTCCGAGGGGTCTTCAGACGAGGAATAGCCTCGTGTGTCTATTTGTACTCCCCATCATAAATAATATCCAATGCATTTAAAAAAGAACTTTGCGTATAACTGTTTCCTCGAGAACTTGTGCGGACTGATGGGTGAGCCGTAGGGTGTCGATACAGAGACAATGTTCGTGCCATGCTGATCGGGTTTTCTTACCGGATTGCCGGCAGCGGGCCGACTAGCCGCTCGATCCACACGTCTAAGTATGGTTTTTGGGGAGCCGGCAACCGAGTTTTCTTACCAGATTGCCAACGATGAGCCGACTAGCTGCCCGATCCACACGTCTAAGTATGGTTTTTGGGGAACTGACAATCGGGTTTTCTTACCGGATTGCCGACGGTGGGCCGACTAGCCACCCGATCCACACGTCTAAGTATGATTTTTGGGGAGCCGGCAATCAGGTTTTCTTACTGGATTGCCGACGACAGACCAGCTAGTTCCTCGATCCATACGTCTAAGTATGATTTTCAAGGAACCGGCAACCGGATTTTCTTACCGGATTGCTGGCGGCAGGTCGGCTAGCCACCCGATCCATACATCTAAGTATGGTTTTTGGGGAACCGGCAACTGGGTTTTCTTACCGGATTGCCGGTGGCGGGCCAGCTAGTTCCCTGATCCATACATTATGGTTTTTAGGGAATCGGCAATCAGGTTTTCTTACCGGATTGCTGGCAATGGGCCAGCTAGCCACCTGATTCATACGTCTAAGTATGGTTTTCGGGGAACCGGCAACCGGGTTTTCTTACCGGATTGCCAGCGACGGGCCAGCTAGCCGCCCGATCCACATGTCTAATTATGGTTTTTGGGGAGCCGACAACTTGATTTTCTTACTAGATTGCCGACGGCAGGCCGACTAGCCGCCCGATCCACATGTCTAAGTATGCATTTTGGGGAGCTGCCCGATCCAAGAGGTGGAAGTTTTTGATGTTTGGAGTATAGATTTCTTAGGACATTTTCCAAATTCAAATGATTTTGTTTATATCCTTTTAGCAATAGAATATGTAATCAAATAGGTAGAGGCAATCCCTATTAAAACTAATGACTCTATAATAGCAATGAGATTTTTGAGATCTAATATAATGTCTCGATTTGGTGTTCCAAGAATAATTATCAGTAATAGGAGAACTCCTTTTTGTAACAAAAACTTTGAGAAATTATTGAAAATATATGTAGTGTTGCATAAGTTAGCTAACCATTACCATCCGCAAACTAATGGACAAATTGAAAGTACTAACAAGCAAATTAAAAGAATTTTAGAAAAAGTAGTAAACACCACTAGGAGATATTGGTCAGATAAGTTTGATGATTCTCTTTGAATATATAGAAGAGCTTATAAAACAATATTAGGAACAACTCCATATAAATTAATGTATGGAAAAGCTTGTCATTTACCTGTGGAGTTAGAACATAAAGCATTATGGGCACTTAAGCAATTGAATTTACATATAAAAATAGCAGGTAGCAATAAACAAGTACAATTAGTGGAGTTAGAAGAATTAAGAAATATGGCCTATAAAAGTTCAAAAATAGCTAAAGAAAGGATGAAAGCATGGCATGATAAAAGAATTTTACACAAAATATTTGAAAAAGGACAAAAAACTTTATTATATAATTCAAGACTACACTCTTTTCTAGGAAAATTGAAATCCAAATGGACAAGTCCATTTGTTATTAAACATATTTATCCATATGGAGCAGTAGATATAGTCATAAAATTTTTAAAGTTAATGGTCAAAGATTAAAACATTTTCTAAAATATTCGAATAGGAAAGAGGTGGAGGTTGTTAACTTAGAAGAAGATTAAAAGAATACTATAAAAAAATATAAATAAATAAAATAAATAATAATAATAATAAAATAAATATATAAAATAAAAATAATATATATATAATAAATACAAACACATATAAAAATACAAACAAAAATAATAGGTATATATATATAAAAAAAAGAAAAGAAAAGCATTTAGACTTATATAGTATATTTACTTAAGCTTTAATGTGACAGTACAATATAATTATTCGAACAGCTAGCTATTGTGTTTTATTTTGAGTTATTTTGTGGGTAATCGAGTTTATCCACGAAGTTAGTTTACGGGTTATCTTGTTTACCAACGAGGTATTTCTAAAATTAAAAAATTAAAAAATTAAAAAAAGAACTTTTGGAGTTAACTATGAAGTTAGTTCACGAATTACCTAGTTTACCCACGAATCAGCCTTAGAAAAATTTTGGTCATATCTAATAGGCAATCACATTATCATTTACACTGATCATTCAACACTTAAGTATTTGTTAGTTAAAAAAGATACTAAACCAAGGCTTGTTAGATGGATTTTGTTATTACAAGAGTTTGATTTGAAAATTAAAGATAAGAAAGGTTGTGAAAACACTGTGGCAAACCATATGTCTAGGTTGGATGCTTCATTTTTTTCCAATCCGCCAATATTGACACACTTCCAGATGAGCAATTGTTTATGCTAAACTCTTGTCCATGGTATGCTGATATAGTTAATTACTCAGCTACAGGTTTAGTTAAATTTCACTATAATTGTTTAATTTGAACAAGTTTTATGAATACTTCTCCATTAAACTGTTGAATAAGAAACTTTAAAACAAATCACAGAACATATACAGGTGTAACACACACAAAGTAAAACTTAAAACACTTGCGTTAAACATTATAATGTTTACATCATAGGAGAGTTGTCTCTCCAAATGTTTAAATTACATACAAAAGAAAGGAAGATTACAACTAATTATCAAGGAATCTAGACTTTCTTCTTCTTCTTCTTCTTCTTCTTCAAAGTGATCTATTTTCAAAGTGATCTAACTTATATTTTAAATCTTTTAGAATCTTTTCTCTTGTTTTATTATGGATGCAGCTGCCTATATGTCAATCTACTGTCGCAAGTTTAAAGTCATCAAACTGCATTAACTTCATCCACTCCTCTGTAGACATAGACCTCCTAGTTGTTTGCCACGAGCTTGAAATATAGGTTTTACTTCTAATTTTAATGGAACCACTCGTGGCTAAGCAGTACATCTCTCTATGAAACCAAAATACACATCTTTTACGAAACAATTCTTGAACTAAATGATTTCTAGGGTGAGCTAACCTCTCCTGACTTGTTTCTCTTTCAATGTATGAAGCTATCTTCTCTTTAAGGAAAGTTGGAACAACAATAGAAGCTTCCTTACTCTGTTTAAGACACTTGGCTATCTTCCTTCACCATTTTCAATTCTTATTCCCGAATGACTCCTTTTATCTTCCTTTTGTCCTCATCATGCCACATTCTTGCATTCAGTCTAAACTTCTCGAAGTTTAGCATCTTTGTCTAAGCGAAAGTCAACAATGAAGCAAGAGGAGGAACATTGGAAGTTGAGGTCATGGGTTGCGTCATGGAAGAAGATGAATAGTCTCAATAGGTTGTGAAACAAGGGCTAATGCATGAAAGGGCATTAATGGTTTTTATAGGTTTAATTGGGTAATCGAGTGATTGGATAGTAAGATTCAATACTAATTAGCAAATTATAGGTCTACTCATGAAATACCTCGTGGGTTAACCACGAAATAAGTTCGTGAATGAACTTCAACTGGCAGAATTTTTAAGGAAATTATTGTGCATTCATTTTAATCATATTAATACTTGAATATTGCACATTTACTTCATGAATATTAGATACACTGAGTTGACTCTTTTTTTGACTAAATGTATTGTTTTGTGCCAAATGAACTTTAGAGAGCAATGGAGATTCCTATAGATGTCATGCAAGATTTTGACTCATTTGCCAGCAAAAGAAATATGCAAATTAAGTTGTGTAAGCAAGAGTGTACGAGCATTCATTTCAGAGTATTACTTTTATTCACGCCAAGCATATAAAATGAGAAATACAGTTAGTAGAGTGATTTCATATAATGCACTTCCGGGAAAATATATTTATCATGGAATTGACTTTGAGGCAAGAATTCCACCTACATCACTAGATGGCATTCACAATATTTTAGAATGTGATGGTGGAATAATTGTTTACAGGTCTTATGGAGAATATTTTTCTTACTAAGCTAACATTGGGATAAATAACCTTGTTACAAACGTAAAACTGATACTCCCAAACCCAAACAAAGATAAGCATATATTACTTGATTTAGGAGCAGTTCTAACATTTAAAGGTACTAATAGAAGGACTATGTACAAATAATTTTGTTGGTAAGAACCAACTAAGATTTAGACTAATTGACAATATTTATTGGTTTATCATTTTGACAAACACCAATGGCAACCAGCCAGTGAAGTTTATTTTGGAGGAAGGCTAACGAATAATAGAAATCATGTGATTATTGATGGTATTATTTACTTCATAACAAGTTGTACACCTCAATACATTAATGAACTCATGAGCATTGCCATCAATATTGAAGATGAATCAGTGAAGCTCCTACCTATTCCACTACCTATGGGTGCAATGGAAATTTCATTTTATGATATAGTTGAATTAACTTTATTTGGAGGAACCAATGGAGAACCTGCATCTCTTAGCTTAATTCGATAGTGGGATAATGAAATGAAATTTGGAAAGTACAGAACATTGAAAAATTGAAATGGAGTAGGGTCTAGAGTTGTCAATCGTGTCATGCCAACCTGACACGACCCACACCACCAATGGGCCAGCCTAGGCACAGCCCGTGGCACGAAAAAATACTATTTGTGCCGATCAATGGCACGAGTTTGACCAACATGATTCTTCCTAGGACCCGACGCTGCAACTCAACGACTGGCCCAATGACCCAACAGTCGATCCAAGACCCAACGGCTCGTCTCACCCCCCGCCCACCCACGCGACCGTTCACCCTGCAGTCCCTGTCGACCCACACAGCCTTCCGCCCTTCCGACCTTCCCCCTCAGGCAGGACAACGAGACCCAACACTGTGAGCCGACTGTCGACCCAATGACCCAACAACCGACCCAATGACCCGACTGCCGGCCTAGGCACAGTTCCCCAGTCTGCCCACCCGTGCATATGACCACTCAACCATCAATATTTAAATTTAATTCAACATTCAAGTATTCAACAACTTAATAAATGAGACAATCAGACAACAATGCATATAATTAAATTAAATTTTTATTTATTAATGAATTACGTATTTTATATTTACATTATTACAAATTTGCAATTACATTTAAACAAATTTTAAAACAAAATTAAATTACATTTTTTTTAAAAATACAAATTGAAAAATTAAAATTAAAATATTTTAATTATGAAATATTTAAGTTTATAAGTTGCTCAGTAAAATCTTCAACTTGATCTTATTCACAGAGTGCAACAAGCTCTCAGTCTTTTACACACATTAATGCTTCTATTATATCTTCTTTAAGCTTGCATCTTCAGTCATCAAGCACGTTGTCACTCATGCTGAAAACTTGTTCACAAGCTACTAAAGACACTGGAATTGTTAATAAATCCTTTGCCATTATTGATAATATTGGAAAAATCAGTGATTGTTGCCTCCACCAATCTAAAACATCAAACGTATTTAAGTTAGAATGTTAAGTAAATAATAATGATTGGTGATTCATTGCATTAAAAATAATTAATTCTTGTCTAGATAGTATAGGATTATAATTATATAATGATGATATTGGAATATCTTCATCAAATCTTGGATCTTGTAAAAATGCCCAAGAATCTAAAGATGATCCAACATTTGATTCTGGTATTGTACACATTGGTGGAGGAGAATGTTCTATTCTTAATCCATATCTTTGTGTGTATAAATCAAATATTTGATTTAATTGTTCTTCATTGTACTAACATTTAATCCTAAATCTACACCTAAACTCATTTGTATTCCCCTAATTAATTTACTAGCATATCTTATTTTACACCTAGGATCTAAGCATACACTCAAAATATATAATGTAGGGATTTCATTCCAATATTTTAAAAAAAATTTGTTTCATGTTATTTACTATTGAATTGAAAAATGGATATGCCTCATATTTATTAAAAACTCGTGAAATATCATATAAATGATGCAACGCATAGACAAATGTAGAATAATAAATTCCTGATAATCTAACTGTTACATCATAAAAAGATTTTAAAAATTCAACAAAACATTTTACAATTTTAAAGTCATTCTCAATTAATTATTTTTGATAATCATCACAATGATGACGATTATATAGACATTATTAGAATTTCATATGGTAATATACTTTCTAACATTAAATATAATAAATTCCACTTATGTTGAAACATTTAAAGAGAATTTTTTATGTAACATTTCAAAAATATCACATGTTTCATTAAATTATTGCTGCCGCTTTCCTAAACTAGTTATAAAACTTACAGCATCCTTAATAAGTTCAATATAAATTTCAATTTCTTTTACACCTAATTGTACAATAATATTAATTATGTGACACATACATCTTTGGTGAAATAATTTAAAACCATTTGGTGGACTTATTCTAGTTTTAAACA